>CALNVZ010001574.1:106092-125907 GCA_940671915.1 Paracentrotus lividus
TGATATAAAATGGCGGCGGTCCGTTCAATCGGGAACGTTGAATTTTCTAAGTGAGCCCTCTAGTGTTTGGGGTATGTAACTCTATGGGTCCATTACAAGCGTGCGACCAGGCTACGCATGAGCGATTTAATCAGAGCCCGCACGCGCGGACAGGGTCATCTCTTTTTTAATCTCGTCTCGGGGTAATGACATCAGGCCAAACAATTTCGTCGTCAACGGGTTAACATGTTTGTATTGATTTTTTATAACATTATTCATTTTTAAAAGATTATATGCATTTTACTACAAAATTTCAAAACCCTCAGAATAACTTTAATATCTCATGTAGATCATGACATATCACAATAATAATAAAGAGAAATAGACATTTCAAAATTGTCGAACAATTTAATAAATAAATATAATACATTATGTATGCAACTTACTATTTGATCTACATGCTTAGCAACTCAACCCGGAAGTAAAACAAACAACCGTGTGGTGTCCGGCATTCCCTACACAAAAAAATGACTGACTAGCACTTTTCAACACACTGCCACCCCAATACACAGCCTTTGTACAGTGCAAACACTCCATACACGTTTGGCCCACCCTCCACACATGTCCATAATGCATGAAATAGAGGTCATGCCCCAATTCTATTTTTATACCATCACATTCTCTAAAATGTCAATTTTTACATCAGGCCATTTTTCAGGCTGCAAATTTTCCTACCTTGACTGATTGTGGTAGTTTTCTCGGAGATTTCTCACTTGTTGTCTTCGAATACAGCATTCAACCTTCCCAGACAGACCACCTGACCAATAGATGCCGGTATTTCAACTCAGTTGATCTTATGTTGGCAGCTAGGGCTGGACATGTGGTGACCATTCGATATTCCCTACTGTCCGGTATTCCCTACATCTACCCTATTAACACTTTATCAACAACACCGCTTCAATAAACATCATCAACAACACCACTCTAATTTTACTGACAACCCTCACCATCACCGACAACACCACCATTACAGGTCCGATAGTCCGCGGGTCCCTTAGTCCGCGGGTCCGATAGTCGCGAGGGGATGGGGGGGGGTGTATGTTTTTACTCTCATGGTTCGTTACTTTTCCGGAAAATGGAAAAAGGTTCGTTAGTCGAAAATTGAAAAAGGTTCGTTAAGTCCGAAAATGGAAAAAGGTTCATCATAGTCGAAAATGGAAAAAAGGTTCGTTATCCGAATTGGAAAAAAGGTTTGTTAGTCCGAAAATGGAAAAAAGGTTCGTTAGTCCGAAAATGGAAAAAAGGTTCGTAAGTCCGAAAATGGAAAAAAGGTTCATTAGTCCGAAAATGGAAAAAAGGTTCGTTAGTCCGAAAATTGAAAAAAGGTTCATTAGTCCGAAAATGAAATAAGGTTCGTTTTTCCGAAAATGAACTAAACCCATTTTAGTAACAAAAATTGTGTTGTAATTAAAATATAATAGGATATAATGCTATAATAGTCTCAGCGGAGGACGGTCACCCGTGAATAACCTCCAGATACTTTTTTCTGCTGTTAAATTGTGATTTTCGGAGAATTTATTTCACAAAATTATCAATGACGATTTCTACTGATAACAAATTAGTTTCGCTTCTAAAATCGGGCCGTTAAACAGGCCATAACTAGATAATTTATTTCATAATTGTATTCGTTTTTTAATGAAGAATTTATTTCCCGACGTTATTGATGGCGAATTCTTCCAAAAAAGAATAAGTTTCGCTACTAAAATCAGGCCTTTAACACGCTATAACTAAATAATTATTTCCGCAATTGCTTTCGTGCAGTCTTTATTTCGTTATCAGCGGCGACTTTCTTCTTTTTTTTCGTTTATAAAATTGGGTAGTTATCACTCAATAACTAAATAATTAATTCCGCAATTTTATTCGTTCCGTATTTATGTATGAAAGAAATTATTTAAAAGCATTATCAGCGGAAATTAATATTTATCGGAAGATTAACAAGTCGCCGCCGATAATGTTTCAAAATAACTTTTTCATGAAATAAAAACGGAGTGGATATAATTATGAAATTAGTTATTTAGTCAAGGGTGATAACGGCCCATTTTTAAAAGCGGAACTTATTCTTTATCGGGACAACTCCCCGCTAATACTTACACTACGACGATGGACGGGCGGATTTAATTGCGGAATCAACAACTGAACAGCAATGGTGATTCTACCCTCCCCCTCCACCATCCCTGCCCTTTCCATTTTCCCGGCTTGGCCACATATTATTATTGTTTCGGACTAACGAACCTTTTTTCCATTTTCGAACTAAAGAACCTTTTTTCCATTTTCGGACTAACGAACCTTTTTTCCATTTTCGGACTAACGAACCTTTTTTCTATTTTCGGACTAACGAACCCTTTTTTCCATTTTCGGACTAACGACTTTTCCATTTTTGGACTAACGACTTTTCTATTGTTGGACTTATCCATATCACCCCCCCACCTCCCCCCCGGGACTACGAACCCGCGGACTACGGACGCTGCGGACTATCGGCCGCGGACTATCGGACGCCGCGGACTATAGGCCGGGGCTATCGGACCCGCGGACTATCGGGATGACCCCGACATCACATGACCACCCCACTATATCACCCAAAACAACACTAGACATCTCACATAGTTCTACATCCTATTATAATGGGTGTATTCAGGCTTATAATAAAAAAATATTGTCCCCATTATAATTGAGTAGACTGGCATTATCACAATACCACCAATATCATTATTTCGATAATAGGCTACAATGTAACTAAAGATCATCTAACAAACCCACTACATCATGTCAAAGCCGACATAAACAACACCATCATCAAGTAAGTCAAAGCCAATACTATAAACCTGAGGCATTAAAATTAACATAACCAGTTCTGGACATACCATGAAACAATTGGAATTAACACCCGTGATATTAAATAAAAGAATTTTACACATTGAGTGTTAATTCTAATCCTCTTTTGGCATCAATAAATTGTGTCTTCACCAAGGAATGGTAACTTGAACACCTCAAATTTTACAGTGCATCAGTCTTGACTTTAAACTACATGCACATATGAGAAAATTAATGGTTAAAGAAATAGTCATTACAAGATATCTTATTTTGGATCCATTATTTAAAAATGAAATGCTCACTTTAGTATTTTACAACATTGCCATGGTGGTATTATAAATGACTACTCCACTACAAAAATATCAAATTAAACTGTTGGGTAATAAATAAAGATAAAATATTTGCCCACCTAAACCTTTTATTCTCTTTTTAAATATAAAACATTAAATTATTTAATCGAAGTAAATGTAGAGGACAATTAAGATAAATTTGTACGTGAACTTACGAAATAATCTTTTTTTTTTTTAAAGACAACTCCTTTACATATTACCTGCTAGATTGGGCTACGGTAAATACTGGCAATTTTTTTTTCCAGCTTACAGGTTTTTTTCAACTTGAAACTTTCTGAAGTGCTGATGAAAACAATGCTACAGCGTAATGCACTCTGGTTTTACAATACACTATATACACTTTTAAATCTAGTTTGTAGAGGAGATTCGTAAAAAAAAAAATTCAGATAAATTCTGCATCTAAATAAATGTCAAAACCTCAATGAGACGACAAAATTTATTTATTTTTTTTAATTATTTTTTTTTAATGTAAAAAATTCATCCACTGATATGATTCCTACAATCAAAGGTGTCAATTTTGACTGCATAATAAGGCATGCATAGGAGGGTCCTTGTCCAATTTGGTTTATTATTGCGCTGAATCACCAGTTAAATGCTATCAAGAATTCTTCTTCCTCTGTGGTAAACTACACTGCTGGTGTAATATTGTACCATGAATACAAGAAACATATCAAAGACAACGAATTATATTGAGAATGGAATACCACACTCGTCCACAGGCTGTTCTTCACACTCATAACTTGTTGTGGGTTTAATTTTGTGAACTTGTGTTAGAACTATTGAACACTTTGTCTCCTCGGCAAACCAAAACGTAGATTTGTAGATATCCATGGGTATGAGCGACAGTCCTGCCACAGCTCATCCATTAACACTTCGTTGTTGCTGTTTCTGTTCAAACGATGAAGAGAAATTAGCTGTTGAAGTCAAGCCTTTAGTTGTTGGAATTCCTGAAAGACAAAGTAAAAATACTAGATGTTAAAACAATGCAGGAACACAACATGAAGTATCCAAGACATGTCAGTGGTAAATTACTCGTCTCGTGTAGGTCTATGACTCTGACACTGACAAGTGACATCGAATGATATATTGATAGATTCCTACACAGTCAGCATTTCTATATAAATTCTGATGAATGCCGATTAAAAATAGTTTTAAAATATAATAGGGGTAGCATCTAGACGTATCATTGTGCAATCATTACCTTTTCTATTAAATCATGAATATTATTGGGTCTGTATAACAGCAATTTTTGGGGTGGAGCCTTCGATGCTAGTGGAAATTTTTAAAATCGAAGTTAGCTTCCAACTGGTGCCTAAGTTACATGTCCAGTAATAAAATAACTATTACATGGCATGATTTGCTTTGGTTGGGACTGAACACAGAACAGCAGTGCGAGGGTGAAACACGGCCACTTCACTGGAAAAGCTAGCCCAGTGGATTCGGGCTTGTGCACAGGGCTGTTTACCCCGTAGAGCGGTATAGCGTAGTCCCAATTCCACGGATTTTTGCCCAAATACGTAAACGATACTTCATATTTTTTTCATAGAAAAACAGCTGGCCTACCAATTTTTGTTTAGTTCTTTGTCACCGCTCATATCTTAGCATTACGATCATCGACCCCATTTCAATTTTTAATTTTGGTACCAGTCAGGATCGAAGAGGATGTAAATAAGGTCAAAAACATTATAATAAATTGATCAAAATATCACCAAACAACACCCCCATTTATAAATATCAAAATCTAAACGAAATTAATCATGTTACATACCAAAATCAAGAGCAGAGTCCGGTGATTAGCTTCCCACTGTGTACAGGTTTTGCATACATTGAGCATACATTGACCCCATGAAAGTCCCCATGAATCACACGGCGATTTTTTTTATGTTTTGTAATATTCTTTATTGTGTTCATTCAATACATCAAATCAAATTATACATGTAGTCTGTATTGCATTATATCATTCAATACATAACATCGAATCATACATCATTTAACTATATAACATAATTCAAAACTCACTAAATAAAAATAATTCATACAAATTGTGATATATAAACTTATTGGAACCAATTACAGAGTACAAAATACAGTAATCTCAATTATATTGAATGAATTATATTTTGTTATAACACCCTCCCCCTGGCCCTCTATATTTTGTTTTGCAGTACTAGTATCTCAGTCTATACATATTATAATTTATAACATATTGGAGCAAAGTACAGACTACAATAAACTTTAGTTATACCGAATGAAATGAAATAAAACTTGTTATACCCCCTACCCCCGTTAAAAACAAAACAAAAAACAAAAAACAAACACAAAACAAAAACACAAAACAAAACAAATACAGGACAAAAACAATAACAAAAAGAACGCGAGCAGTCTATGGCAGTCGAGACCGGTCAATCACACACAGCTTTGAAAACGGGCTACCCCCCCCCCCCCCCCCCCCCCCCCCCCCCCCTTTCCTCATCCCTTGCATTTTCTTGCATATTGTCCATGTTTACCTTTAGATGTTCCCATTTTTTATAGTGGAACGTCAACGTATTTCGTTCAGTAGCACTCTTTCTATCTTCCTGTTTACTTTGAATATTTTCTCTCTTATTTCTTCAATACTTGGAGGTTTCTTTTATCCCCTACTAATAAATATCAATCAATTTATTTAATAAAACCACGTGATTAATCATTTGCCTACACTGTAAAAAATACTGCTGTCAGCAGAGTCGCCATAAAAAATGTAATTTAAAAGACAGTTTTGTTGTAAATTTCTCCTGCAAATAATTAATTGAGAAATACAAAATATACATCATGAGTAACACATTTGTTCCTTTTTAACCAAATGTGTAAGCTACAGAACTCTAATGATATTTTCCCCTTCTCTTTCATTAATTATTAGAGAAGAAATTTACAGCAAAACTGTTATTTTAAATTACATTTTGTGTGGCGACTCTGCTGACATCACTTTGCTGTATTATTTTTTTACAGTGTATCTTCGGTTATTTCGTCTAATCCAATGTGAACTTTATTCCAGCTCATATTCTTAAGGATTGGAATATCCAAACTATCACTACATTGATCCCATAACTTTCTCACCATTTCACATTCCAAAAATATGTGCCTATATGTTTCCTATTCTTTTCCACAAAATGAGCATTTATCACTTGATATGAATTGAAACCTGTATAAAAAAAATCGATTGACATTAACAATTTTATAAAGCAATTTGAATTGAAACTCTCTTAGTTTATTATCTTAAGTACTAATTCTAGGTCGGACAAAAACCTTTTCAATTTATTTAAGCCACAGATTGTATGATGAATGTAAATTCTGAAAACTTACCGGGACGTCTTGCATTTTTTGTATGCATGCCCTGTACAGATTCTTCGAACAAACCGATTCAAATTGGAATGATTTCTTTGTGCACATAAATTCTATTTTTAGATCATGAAATGAAATTTGCCTCTTTGTTAAATCGATTTTCCATTCCTCAGGTATATTACCAAATATTTCGTTAAGCATTGACATTTCCTCTTCTTCTAGTCCCATACATCTCAAATAAGTGTCCGACTTTAATGTTCCTTTTTCATCTATAATATGGTACAATCTGTAAGTATTTTTTAAGAAAAGATTTTCATTAAAGTATGTCTTTCCACTGTTGTGTATAAACCTATTATTAAAAAAATTTCATTTATGAAAGGTTCCCCAAATCTGGTGATCGATATTTTTTTCATAAAAGTTGCGATATCGCCTTATTAAGCACTGAAAACCTAACCTCGTCCGTCAATGGACCGACTAGCTTTAAAGCTAGTCGGTCAAGACGGACTAGTTTTAAAGCTAGTCTGCCATGTTAGTCCGTCAAGACGGACTAGCATACAACTGAATCTATATACATCTCTCAACTTGATCGACGTGACCGACTAGGTCAATAAAAAGTAGGGGGTAGGACAGTTCACCCATTAGAATGACTGACTAGCTTTTGATACAAATAGTTGCAATGTCGTTTCAATGTACCTTCTCTATTTATTCTGTTTCCGAGCATAATAAAGTTGATACATTCTGAAACAAAGGTTGTTTTCGCTTGACAATCTGAAAGCTTACGAGACATAACATCTATCATGACAAGTATGCAGTTCACGAGTACCGGTAGATTCCAAAATTTGTTCTCCATTCTTCAATTACAGGCTAATTGAATACCTTGTTACTATAGAACTCAAGAACCCGGTATTTCCTTACAGATAACGCGAAAAATTATGTCTTGCCAAATCAATTTATAAATTGTGTGTATTTACAACGATAGTAACAATCACTTTAAATTATGAAAATTGAAATTTAGTTCTAATAATAAATATAGGCGCCACTTTTCTTTTAGATTACTTGTATCTGAAAGAAAAAAAATATTGGATTAGAGGCGCGACTTTGGGATTCTGAAGTGGCTCTCAAGGACAAGTGTATACGCCGAAAACTAAAAAGCAGGTAGGCCTACAACAAAAAGTCATGATGATGCAAGCCTTGGCGGCGACTCCTGTGCCCCGTGCCCCCATTATTTGATAATTGCCATAATGTTAACTAATTGTGCCTCCTGTATTAATTCCTGTCTTCTGATTTACATCATCATAATAAAATGTTTATTTATTTATTTATTTATTTTTATTGATTTATTTTTTGCTCAAATTCTTGTGACAAAATGCATGTTTTTAATCGTATCTTTATAATGTCTTCTAATATTTCAGATTTGACGTCTCTGACCAGTGGTGAAGCCATATTAACCTCGTCCGTCATGCTAGTCTGGCAAGACAGCAGCAAGAACATCGCGGCAGAAATGCGCGACGGACTAGCTTTTACACCATGACCGACTAGCTGTAAAGCTAGTCCTGCTCAAAAGCTCGTCAGTCTGGGCATCACCACGACTAGCTTTTAGGCTAGTCCGTCAAACTAGTCGGTCACGACGGACGAGCTTTAAAATTAGTCCGTCGTGACCGACGAACATTAAAACTAGTCCGTCTTGACGGACTAACTTGACGGTCTAGCTTTCAAGCTAGTCCGTAGAGACGGACGAGTTTTAAAGCTAGTCCGTAATAACCGGGTTGTGTTGAAGGAAAACTAGTCCGTCGTGACCGACTAGCTTTAAAGCTAGTCAGTCTGGGCATCACTACGACTAGCTTTAAAGCTAGTCGGTCTACCCGTTTAGGTTTTCAGTGAGGAGTGCGGTACGGTCTAACTGCGCGATTCGACCTTAAACTAAATAAGGGCGCCAAATTGACTTTAAATTTAGGGGGGCGCTGACTCGACCTTAAACTAAGGGGCGCCAAATTGAACCTAAACATAGGGGCGCAAATTGACCTGCAATATTTTGTGGGGCGCCGAATCGACCTTAGGTTTAGGAGGGGGCGCCAAGTCGACTTTAAACTTAGCGGCGCCAAATCGACCTTAAATTTAGAGGGGCGCCAATATGAATTTAAAGTGGGAGCGCAAAATTGACCCGAAACTTAGGTGGGGGCACCAAATTGACCTAAAGCTGAGGGGGTGCCAAATTTACCTGAAACATAGGTGAGGCGCCAAATCGATCTTAGATTTAGGAGAGGGCGCAAAATCAACCTTAAAATTTGAGGCGCTAAATCGACCTTAAATTTAGGGGCGCCAAATCGAACTTAAACGTAGACGGGAGCAAAAATGATCTTAAACGTAAGGGTGCCAAATTTAACTAAAAATATAGGGCGCCAAAATTATCTGAAACTTAGGGGGCTTTAAATTGACCTGAGACTTAGGGGCGCCGATTTGACCTGAAGTTAAGGGTGCGCCAAATCGATCTTAAATAATTAAAGGACGCCTGGGCCCCGTAACACAAAGCTCTACGATCGATCGTACGATTGATTGATCAATCGTACGATCGATCAATCAATCGTACGATTGATATCAATCGTAGAACCGTAACACGAAAGAAGCTACGATTGATATCAATCGTAGAAATCAATCGTAGACCCCCCAATCAATCGTAAAGATTATGACTGATTACCAATCAATCGTAAAGTCAAAATTCAACATCAAATCATGTGATTATAATAGTTATTGTGCATATTGTATTGAAAATAAATTGATTAAACTTGTTTCATCACACACAGAATGATGTCTTGTAGATTTATCATTTATTTGAAAACATAAAAATTTAATGGCACTCCATACAATGCACACAAAAACCCATGTTCCAGATAGTACACAAATAATGACTTCATTGACAAAAAAAAATTGTATTGGATTAATTTTCTATTCATGTTAACCGTGTTCATTGTATATAGATAACATTATTGGCATTTAAGCAAACCGTGTTTATTAAAAGAGAAGTTGACAAGCTGTGAAATGCCTTGCACATTCACAGTAATTAGAGAAAAAAAGAGAAATCCTGTTTGATCCTATAGACTAAATAATTATAGAAAATTTGCTGGAATAATTTCACATGGAACCTGAAATTACCTCTGACCTCCGAATTTGACCTTTGACCCCATCAACATTTGAAGTTTCCATATGGTACCCATCCAAGTTTGGTGGCAATGGTACGGATTACTGAGGAATATTTGAAATTATACAAAACATGCAGGTAAAATTCAATATTGACCTCAAATGACCTTTGACCTCTCCATGTGACGTTTGACCCCATAGTGCATATACTATCCAAGTTTTGTTTAAATTAGATGTATATGTTCAAAGTTATTGGAGTTTATTTATGAGGGGTGCCAATAAAATGTTAAATTGGGCTAAATTGGACAGCGCTAGGTGATGATGACAATTAGATGGACATTGATGAAATATTGCTCCTTAATCTTGATGGCAGTGATGTTAGTGGGTCAGAATTCCATAAGTACCGTCCCGTCTATCGCCATCAGCATTCCTCATGTTGAGATGCATGTCACATCTGTAAATAAAAATGTGAGTAAAATGAGTTTAAAAGCTTAATGAAACAATGCTTGGTTAAATCCTATTTACAAAATTCAATTAATTTTGATAAAAAACAAGTGTGTGAACATAAATGACACAATAATCAGTTCCCTCATCAAAAAAGTTGATAATTAGAAAAACATCCGTTTATTCATACATTCATTAAAAATTAAAAAAAAATAAAAAATAAAAATCTTTGACATGACCTGAGTGAAAAGCTGTATCTATGCTGCATGAACTTATGTCTTCTTTGTTGTATGTTTTTGTTTGTTTTTTTTTTTCCCCGGGGGGCGGTAGACATAAACACAAAAAAAAGCGATTTCTTACATTTTGTGGTCTCTAGTCAACATCTGTCATGCCAGCGTTGATGTGATGACACGACTTCCACAGCAGTACCGAACCACCATGATGTAACTGCATCACTGCTTTTCCTGCATAAAAGTAAATGAAAGGGGCTATTAGGTATAGTACCGGTATTAACATACTGCGACCTGAGCCCAAACCCCATCAGGTTGAGTGTTATAGCCAAATCAGCTCGTCTGCAACAGAGTAACATGTTTAAATTCATGTCAGTTATTTCAATCATAGAAATATTTAACGGCTACCTCATTTTTTTTTAATTCCTTTGCTTTTCAGATCATATTTGATATGCTGTTTGTTGTGTTGACAATCCTAATTATCAGGATTTTATTTCAATAAACTTTGAATTTGAATTTTGAATTTGGTTTAAGGTATCTTTACTATCAATGTGTTATTACTTAGTTTATGTTGATTTAAGTTTGTCTTGTGATATTACGTACATTTGCATACCAGCTTTGTTTTGCAGTTCGTTGAATGATCATTTTCAATCATTGTCTCTTATCCATACTCTAAGCTGCAGTCTTCTGGCGCCTGGTTTGAACCAAACACTTTCGCAGGCTCCATCTGTGAAAATAAATACAATATATGTTTAAGTTTCAATGCATTCTCGAGGCAATGTAAAATTAATACCAAGTTCCAATTTTTAAAACAGAAACAGATAAGGGGGACCCTACCTTTTTTTTTACCATCCCAGAAAAAAAAAATGTGCCCCATCCACTTTTCCAAATCCTTGCTCTGCTGGTGAATACATGTTCTGCTCAATTTTTAAAGCGAGAAAGTTATGTCAACAAACACCATGTTATGTGTACTTTGGTAGTTTTAAATAAAGCTAACAGATTCTATACAATAACATTTCACACTAATCAAAAACACAATCAACTTGCCTTTTAGTGTTGTGTACAAGTATTTTGGCACAAAAACAAGAGTGAAGGCTTAAATCATTACCTTGTAGGTCTAGTGGAAAAGTGGGTACTCTCATTTGCAGACCCCTGGCCCATACCCAACAGACTTCAACATCAGTGATGGAAGCAGCAATTTCCCTGAAAAAAAAAGAAGCAAACTTTGGATTAGGTTTCAATTACACATGAATTTTAAATTTAGTATATTTAGAGTCGATAGCTATTGCAAAAAATTAAAAAAAAACCTAATTAAAACAAATTTGTTTTTACTCGAATTTGTTAAGAGACCAAAAAAAAACTTTATGGATGACTTATACTTTAAGTGGTTATTTTCGCGATGACTTTAATTTCGCAAGTCGGCTGTACACTTCAGTACAAGGCTATTTGAATTCATAACCAATATAGCGAAATTTTGCTCCCCAACTAGTCCGAAATTGCTAAAACAACTGGACACCAAATTTCTTGGCTTACATGTATGTAGATACCCCTAAATCTGTGGTTGATATTTGACCTTCTTGATGAATGGACAAAGGCCCTACCCCCCCCCCCCACCATCACTTGATGAGGGTCATCATGGAAAAATGACTGAACCTTTTTGCTCAGCTGGCATGACCAAAAAAAAAACAACGTAAGATTCCGCAAAAAAAAATAAATAAATAAATAAAAAAAATAAATGTGTGGTCTGTGGAAACTCATGAAAAAGACACTTTTACAGTTGCAGAGATAATTTGAAAATAAGTGGGATACAACTGTACCTTTGCCTAAAACATAAGAAATTACCTTAAAAGTATGCATGGCGATGTTTGATTGGTATTTTAAAATTTAGATCAGCAGATACATTCAAATGCTTTCACCGATACATTGTTAGCCCTACGAAAATTCCACCATAAACTACACCAAATGTCTGCCTAAGCTCTGGGGACAAGACATGTTGTTTAGGGGGGTTAATCATGAAGTCTGCAGACAACGATAAAACACAAACAAAATCGATCTGCCCAAATAAGTGGTCCAAAAATCAACTTTCAACATCATAAATCAATTACTTGTTAAAATCCTAAGTTAATGAAATTATCATATTTCATATTTATTGCTATCAAATATCATGAAATATCCACATATTTGCATAATAATGAAAAAGAAAAGTACTTACTTTTGATTTTCGGCGAGATTGTTTGATGGTCAGTGCAAAATCACATAGGCTTGTGTACCAGCTGTTTTTCAAAATCTAAATTATTGTCAATGGGAATTGATAGTGCAAAATTACATAGGCTTGTGCAACAGTTGTTATTCAAAAACCAAATAGCGATCGATCGCAAAAATATATTTAGCGATTGATTGCTAATAGCGATTGATTGCAGTGGGCCTTCGTGTTACGGATTTTAGCGATTAATCGCTATTAGCGATTGATTGAGAAATAGCTAACTTTTCTTTGTGTTACGGGGCCCAGGTTGAGTTCAAATGTAGGGGCGCCGAATTGACCTGAAACTTAGGGGTGCCAAATTTACCTTACACTTCGGGGCTCCAACTATATCCTAAACATAGGGAGGGGTACCGAATTTACCAGAAACTAAGGGGCCCAAAAAACACATAAAAACCAGAAGGGGTCTGATGGCCTCTATCTAGAAATAGCAAAATTTTAAAATTCCATGCCTCCTGGTTTGTATTTACATAGCAAAATTTTTCGCATCATCCTTTCCCAATAAGTTACTACATTGTGTTCCTGAGGAACGCATACAATTTCCTGTTTTCTAATCATTCGAATACATCAACATTTCCGTTCCCTCTTCGCACACGCCTATGTTTTTCATCTTTTACCAGAATTTACATTTTGAAATTCTAACCAACAAAACATTTCAATTCATTTGATTTCACGTTACATTTATTTTGCATTTCAAATTGACCTAAATCGTAGGGGCGCCGAATTGATCGGAAGTTAAGACGGTGCCAAAGTGATCTTGAACTTAGGGGCGCCAAATAAAGCTCAAACGTAGGG
This sequence comes from Paracentrotus lividus, assembly GCA_940671915.1. Classification (NCBI taxonomy): domain Eukaryota; kingdom Metazoa; phylum Echinodermata; class Echinoidea; order Camarodonta; family Echinidae; genus Paracentrotus; species Paracentrotus lividus. The sequence goes on from CALNVZ010001574.1 coordinate 119,475, forward strand.
GCATCTTTGCTGCCTCTGAGTCGGAGAGGACGCCATGCTCTGAGTCCATATCGGTCTGAACTTCACTTGCCATGTTTACTTGAGAAATGATGGGTTTTTTAAGCTCGCACCTTGCAAGTACCGGTAACTTAAACGCAGGCAACACGCAGTTAAGCCGCAGATGCCACGCAGAACACGTATGTCGACTGTAACTAACACGCGAGCTTGCACGCACCACTCACGCGCGACCGTAGTCACACGCAATACCACGCAATCAAGCAGAAGCATTGGGGATCCAGGAATGACGGGGGGGGGGGGGGGGGGCCAAAATCAGATTCAGATTTGTTTGGTACACCCAGGGGGGGGGGGTAGGTATTAAGTTTGGGTCTTCGCAACAAACAGGTTTCAGGATATCAAGTCATAGGGTAGAGTGGGGGGTCAATCGGCCGCTCATCGATTTCTCTTTGATTTTTTTTTTTGTTTTTGTGGGGGGGGGGGCCGGCCTGTAGTAACACGCTACAGCAGTTAGACGCGAAGCAACTTGGAAAATCCTGTGTTTGCCCGCAGAAATGCTTTGCGTTGCTGGAATATTCATGCTCGCAACTTCACCGTTAACTTAAACACAAGGCGTGGTGTGACAGGCCTTTTAGCGATGGATTGCTAATAGCGATTGATTGCAGTTGGCCTATTTCGTGTTACGGATTAGCGATAGCGAGTTGATTGAGAAATAGCGATTGATCGCTAACTTTTTTGTGGTTACGGGGCCCCGTCATGGTTTAGGGTAATCCAATAGCCCAAGGTTCCAAAAAGTGAAAGATGGGACCCCTCCCCCCCCCAAAAAAAAAACAAAAAAAAACCATCAAAATTATGTGGCTGGAGAAAATCAACCTTTTGCCAACAGTGTAGTTAAGATGCAATGTTTTCTATCTCAAGAAACAATCCCCTCATAATAACACCTCGAAATTGTACTGAGTGTAGGAATAGTGTAATAAGAGTATGGTAGGTAATTTGGCCCGTCCCTTGTCTTAATTAGGGTTTGATAAATTAAAATAAAATATATATTTATCTCATATGAAACAAGCCCGTCACATTTATTTAGTTACCTTGATTTATAGAAAGCGCAAGCTGATATTTTAATATTTTTTTTGAAATATATTAAGTGCTAAAAGAAAAAGAGAACCTCATAATAATGAGGGTAAAGACCTCAGGAATTATAGGGGAAAAAATATATCCATTGAAGCGCGAGCGTAAAAAAAACAACACAACATGTGTGTGTGTGTTTGTGTGTGGTGTGTGTGTGTGTGTGTGTGTGTGTTGCGTAGTGTTGTGTGCGCCGCAAAGGGTAATATTGTATAAAATAGTTTGATTGTGTGTAATATTTTTTTTGGGGGGGGAAGCGTGTCGCTAGTGTATTTTTTCATTATTTATCAATCAATTTTTTCAGGTGCTTTCTAGTACACTAATAATATAAATAAATAAATGCATATCATGCATTATTGCTTATTAAGCAATACTTTAATTTTATGAATATTAATTAAAATGCATTATTGTCATGATAATATATAAATAATATTTTACTTTTATCATGATGAGTAAATGGAATTGAACGAAAATAAATAAAAAACATTCATTTGCTTATGTTCAATTTTTGATTTAAACAAAATCAACAACGGCAAAACCCCCCCCCCAAAAAAAAAGCGTAATTTTTTTAAAGAGATAGTTCACGGAATCTTCGAGCAAGCAACGTTCTCTTATCCGATAATAAGACATGTAAGATTGCAGACTACGGATTGACCTCAATCATACATCCAAGAAAGGTATACTCTCCAATACTTACTCAAACATGCATGTAAAAATGGCACAAAAGTTTAATTGAATAAGTTTGTTGGACTCTCTCTTGTTCGCATCAATTTCGTCGAGAGGTGGCGTTTCAACTTTGAGACAGATCTTCAGATTCATTTTGACTTTTAATATAATACAAAATAAGACGTTTAAACAATAAGGAAAATTAATTGTAAATCATTCCTTATCATCTGGTTATAAAGAGAGAGACAGAGGAAAAAAAGACTCGTTGATTATACTAATTTCATCAAGACACTAATGATCAGGGGTGTAACACAAGAACTTACGATTGATTAAAAGTTATGATTGATTTTTCTCGTAGCCTCATCATGGACAGGATGCTCCAAAGTTGATCATCTTAATCCTACCAGCCTAACCCTTCTCTTAATCATATCCAAATCCTATCCATTACTGTACCGGTTTTCAATGAGGTTACAAAGAAAAATCAATCGTAACTTTAATCAATCGTAAGTCTTTGTGTTACACCCACAGGCCTGTTATATATATATATATATATATATATATTATATAATAAATTATATATAATAATTATATATATATATATAATAGCTATATTATAATATATAGTATCATGCAATATGATATTAAAGGAATTTAAATTTCCTCTTTAGTAGTCTCTTTAGTAGATATTTCATAATTTCATTAATACAAAGAACTTATTTGTTATGTGCTGTTGTTTTTAATGAAATGCAATTTTAAAGGGATCTTTTAATGAAAAAAAGGTGTGGATCTTGGTAATCTCAAAGGAAGATATCTAAATGAAATGAATAAACGTAATAAAGTCACTTATTTTCAGGCGATTCATCGATGGCTTTCACCAGAAGCAATACTGACAGGGTCATTGTCAACGGAGAGCGATGTCTGGTCATATGGAGTCCTTCTCTGGGAGCTTGTAACCTTAGATAAGAACCTATTTCCGTTAGACTATCCACTATTTCCTATTTACTGTCCTCCACCATCTCCTCCCTACATGCCCCTCCTCCATTTCTTTCTCACACTCAAACAGAACCCCAATTTTCTCATCTTAATCAACCCTCCTGAATATCTTCGTCATAGTTTCTTTTTCTTTGATCACCTTCTCCACCTTTCAAACAAACATTAACCTCAATACTCCTTACTTTCTCACAACTCCAATTACAACTACTCCTTATTCTCGTCATTCTCAACCACCACCACTCCTTTTGTAACACATGTGATCCTTATATTTTCCCCTCCCTAAACACCTGTTATCCACCTCTTGCACCTTTCTGAACTCCTCCTTCTCCCATTTCTCTGTCACCATATTATCATCCTCTTACCCCTCCTCATCCTCCATCATTAGTCCTCTTCTCCCACCATACCTTTCTTTCCTCCATCTCCCTCAACCATCATTCCTCATTTCCGAACCGCCTCATCCTTGTTCCTGTCTTTCCCCATCTTTATGTCTTCCTTCCCCTCAACCTCCTTTCCAGTCTTCTTCTTCTCTTGTGTCCTATCCTGTCCTCCTGAGCTACCATCAACTGGCCGTGTCCTCTTTCCAAAACATCCTCATCCTTGATCCTCTCCTTCATCACAAGCTGCTTGTCTTTCTCTTCCCAGGTCTCCTTTCCTCTTTTGAGCCTTTGTAATCTTTACCATTCTCTTTTCCTCCTCCCTACTCACAACCACACCTACCATGCCCACCACCACACACACCACCACCTCATCATACTCGACCCTTTTCCTATTCAATGAAGAAAAATATACATCATATCAGTACCTATTGGGCTTTAGATATTGTCGTTACTTTTCTGAATGGAGTTGTTTAATGTTGTTTAATGTCTTGTGAGGGAGGGGGGTATTTTTGCATTTTGAACAACGTCTTTCTTTGTGACAAACATTCCTTGTTATAAATGATATAAAGAAAGCTCATTAATTTGTTAACTTAAGGGAAAAAAACTTGTATTGATAGTCATTGCGTTAAACATAACCCTTCTTTCATAAATTTGTTTTGGTGTGGTCCTACAGGTGCTCAACCCTATCCAGGGGTAAGCGATGATGAACTGAAAGAGAGAATCACAAATGGATGCAAAATGAGGAGGCCACGTCATTGTGAAGAGGTTTTGTAAGTAGATCTTCCATCTTATATTAGTTTACTATTCATTTTGGAGCATTAAATTGAAACAAAAATATTTGACAAAAGAAATGGAGGGAGGTTTAACTTGTTTTCATATTGTAATACTGGTGTTGTTGTTGTTGTGTAAGATTCTAATAATCATTGATATCGTAAAGTAGCAGGATATAGTTTACTAATAAATGTTCATTGAAATGACCAATTACCACTTTTGATTATTTTTTATCTTGAACCGTGGTCATGTCATGTGTGTTGGTATTTAATGTTGAGGTCTTATTCTCCAATTTACAAAACATAATTTATATAAATGTAACTTGCAGCTCAAACCTATATCACTCATTTATCTCCTGTACCTTACTTATACATGTTGTTTGAACACATGTCCTTCCTTGACAAATGAATACTTGAACACTCAATTGTCCCTTCAGTTCCAGTTTCACATAATTTTCAGGCCCCCAACCACTTTGACACGGAAAGTGAAACATGTCATGTAATGATTGAATGGACGAGAGTTTTAAATAAAATGTATAACCATAAATAGTTTGCTTTATTGCTGAAAGATATTTGATGGCCATGATGCTGTAACTACTAAGATTTTAATGCAGTATGGTACAACTTCTATACAAACAATCCTAAAAAAAGTTTAAAATATACATTTATATTCACTATACGATTGGTTCATGGTTACAACAATACATGCCAAAAAGCTAGTGGATATAATTTTGTGTTATCGTCTATTATTATCTCTAGGACCAAAGAGCTAATCCCAAGTATCTACACACAAAAAATAAAGATAATACACTTGATGACTTACAATGGTTGTCAAATAATCACCTGTCAAAATTAGGGTTAAAACAAATGTTAATTTTATGCGATGAATTTAAATTGTCAGATACAACATCATCACAGACTGTTGGAAATCAGAAATAAGGCACCGCAGCAAATTTAGTGATATACAGAACAAAATCGGTTGTATTCTCGAAGGTTCAAATGTAAGTTCGGTTTACTCTAGCTCTGACTTTTCTTTTTTTTCTATTTTTTCCACTTATCATTTATTTTTTCAATGATAAATTTCCTAAATCATGATTATACGAACACATTGATAAAAATGTTTAGGCCTACATACTTATTTCATTTGTTATCATTTTGTACATCGCATTTTCCAACACTTGCTTAGCTCTATGAATTTTAAACATGAAATTTAAACATAAATTATTGTGTCACTGTAAAAATCTGCTAAAAATATATTTAATTTTCTTTTTACATTTAATCCATCACCCTTACACATATTCGTTCTCAAGTGTTGAAAAATAGTTGTAGTTTGTACTACATTCCCAACAGTGAGAGTTGTGTAAAAATGGTCATACATAGGCCTATGTAGATAACTGTCCTGTGCAATTGATTTTTAATATGTTACCAATTGCAATATTCTGTATCAGCAATGATCTACAGACCCTGATTGCTTACGCATGGTGATATATAATTAAATGTATGTATTTTTTTATAAAAGAAATAACCTAATAATAACACTTATAACATATTGAAATGTATTTTACTTCATTTTTGTTTCCTTTGATATAGGACTACCTCTCGCTTAATAGAATGAGTGATGAAGATATCTACACCGACATACCTGATTTGGAATAGTGGCTGAATATATGGCATGTGTCAAGAATAATAATAGCTTTTGGGACTCTAATATGGATATATATATATATTATTATAAACAGTACATATAGCAGTACTATGAACCGGACGTTTTATTTTTTTATGCAGCACAGATTGGGGATTTTGACGAGCTGAGAGTGTGGGAAGAAAAAAGTCAGGGTTAGTGTTAGGTTAAGGGTTGTAATGATAATAATAAAAAAGCCCCCCGATCAGTGCTGCATAAGAAATAACGCAACCCAGACAAGAGCGGGTCATATATCTCTTTTCAAACAAAATTTTTTTTTTTTTTATTTGATTTATTCTTTTGTTGTAGCATATGTTTTGTATAAATTTAAAGGGCTTACATTGAATTATGTATTTTTGAAATAAACATTGAATTAAAGGTACTATGTATGCCCTGAAGAGCCAAAACGGGATGCCAACATGATTTTTACTCATAGTATCTAAATAAGAATTATGCAGGTATACATTAACACCGTTGTTATAAAAAAAAATATTAAAAAAAAGACTGGATTCGAACGATATCTTTAGCAAAAATTGATCAAGTGGTTATTACACGGGTCCACATTTCAAGAAGAATTTTATCGCAAAAAAGGGGATAGCCATTTTACCGTTTTAGGATCTTGCCGAAGAAAGCATTGTAAATTGTTGTTCTGTTTTGGGACACAAAAACAATAAAATGAAAAAACAAAATGGCCTCATGTAAGTGGGATTTCCCTTTGAATACTCCATTATCTTGTTTAATAAACTATAATATGTATACACACGCAGAATGTTTAACCCTAAAAGGCCTGGGTTTTTTTGGTCACCTTATGACTGAGGGGGGGGGGG
>CALNVZ010001574.1:125931-148119 GCA_940671915.1 Paracentrotus lividus
GGGGGGGGGGGGGCGGATTCCGCCCCCCCCCTCAGATCTCAGCTGTTGACCACGCGATCGCGACGAAAATCGCCACGCACGTCACTCAGGACGTAATCTCCAAAATTGCATAGTCAAATTTCCGAAAAATATTTGGTATTAATTAATTATGCTAATTTATGCATAAATTTACACATTGCTACAATTCATTAAATAAAGCTCCAAAGCTGCTAATTTTTTATTTATAAACTCTTTGTAAGATTCTGATGAAATGGATTTCAAAAAAAATTCCGTATCAAATTTCATTTCTTATGTATTTCATTGTTTTTTCAATTTCTTATGTATTTCTTTGTTTTTCGACTTTTTGTTTTCTATTGTTTTTTCGATGAGAATTGTTGGCGACGTTATCACGACCACAAAGAACCAAAAACTAATTGACTTGAAGCAGTAGAAGTAAAAATAATCATACATTTATGAATATTGACTTGAAATACATTTGTATTGGATTTGTACACAAAATCACGTTTTGAGCAATTTTCGGTCTGACGAGCATGCACAAAACGTTGCGTAACTTTAGAACCGCATACCCGGGCGTCGCAAATTTGGTCTTAAAAGTTGCGCGAGACTTTAAAAAAAAAGTCATGAAACCGTGTGTTGATAGCTTTATGCTTTTTTGAGATCTCGCGCGAAACGTCGAGGGGGGGGGGCGGAATCCGCCCCCAGGCCTTTAAGGGTTAATAAACCTTTATAATCCCCTCAGTTTCTAAACATCCTCTAAATCACGAATATTGTTTCAGGGGAAATGTAAATTACTTCCGGCCAAGAAAGGTTCTTAAGGTTCTTAAGGTTCTTGATTTTAATTTTGTGGTTTGGCGAAAGCAAATACTTGCACAACCGTGCCAAAGCAAAATATGAAAATCATTATGTATATTTTGTAACAAGGATAAGTGATTTCATTATATTCTTATTATATAGATGCGCACTGTATAATGTTTATCAATAGCCAAATATATTTATACTTTACCAGCCGGACTTGATGACAGGAATTCTGGAGTCAATCACTATTTTCCAACTACTTATTTATATACAAACACGTGTTATATATGTTTATTCTTAGAATAAATTGAACTAAATAAACGGAATTTGAATGTGACTTTCTTTCGCTGTATATAAAGAAAAGCTTTAAGCTTTTAAAATATGAAACCCCTGCTGTAAAACATCCTTTTTACCTTACGCTGGAAACGCTAGATTATCCTTCAGAAATCTTTTTGTTAATGTAAATTTAATTTCGAGACTATCATTATTGATTTTAACATATTTTAATTACACTGAGTGTAAAGGATATTGAAAGTTTACAACACAAAAAAAAAAAAAAAAAAAAAAATATATATATATATATATATATATATATGTGTGTGTGTGTAACAGAGTGGTATTTAGTTCTAAAAGCTAACGTTTATATACAAAGAATCAACGGCAATTCAAAGTAGATTTAATGCAAAACTTAAAAACATTAATATATATGTACATTTATGACAAAAAAGTAAATGTAAAATACTTTGGGAGTTAGACATTGAAAATTGAATTGCCACTATTTACAAGAATGTTAAAGCACATTTATTAAAAGAAAGAAACATGAATGTCTATATTGTCACGATTAATGTTTTACCAATGATAAAGCTGAGTTTAATGTATTTCATAAATACGTTGTACATACATCATCTAAACCGTCTTTGCTTTCACTTATTTTACAATCGGCATGATCGGTTAGTGTTTCTTCAGCGTTAACATACGTAGGCTCTTGACCATTGGACCCGTACTTCCGTTGCTTTCGAAATGGCGTTGGACTTACATACTCTTGGACATCGTCTGCTCTGACTGTTGATGAGGAGTTGCCTTTCTTTATAGGCTTCATAACCATGTACGTAGAAATGTCATCTGCTGATCGGGAACATGCGAGATCGATTCCCCTGGCGGCTCCATCATCGCTGAAGTCGAGTGACTAAATCAAAGGGGAAAAAAAGATAATGAGTTGATGACCATGATAACTTCAAAGTCCCAAGGCGGTGAAAACATTATTTACTGATATGAAACAAATTATTTTACCTTTGTTAAGTCAGACATTACACATTCAAAACAAAGTTTTATTTAATATTACTAAATTTGATAAGCATACCGTAACATCGCCCGGGTTAGGAGCCTCTTGTCGAGTTCTGCGAGTGACGTTTGCTGGGGTGGGTGATGGTGGTGCTGAGGAATAGGAATAGCGAAACATATTTCAAGTTGTTTTAAGGCTCCTTATTTAATTCATTTTATACTCGCTTTGAACTTTTGACTCGGTAGGAATTGATATGATAGCTTTTAGCGTGAGCGAGATGTTCCTTGACATTTCATTTCTCGACTGATATTTGGGGTGATATAAAATAAGATCTATCGGGATTATACATCGATTATTATTATTAAAAAAATAAAAAACAAAAAAACAAAACAAAGCAAAACAGAAAAAAAAAACAGAAAAAGAACAATAGGCCTATATAATTATCATTCTCAGATGATAAATAATTCATATTCATACATTGTTAATTAAACATCAAACAAATATTTTCTATATTTTGGTAATCTGCAAAGATCAAGGCCGGGCGGAACAAGAGAGCACTCCCTTTTGGAAACCACTCATTGAACTTTTATGTTAATATTTGAAAACTCAGCTGCACCCCCTGTTTTTAAAATTCGTCGGATGTGCCCTCTCTTCAAATCCTCATCGCCGTTATAATGTTACCTAAACTTTACTTTTAACAACATGTTAGAGTGGACATCATCGATATGATAAACATCAGAGAGCAAACAAACAAACAAACACGTCGGCAATATAAATAGATTCCATGAATATAATTATTATTGAAAATGTGATAAAATTTGTCTTCACAGTAAAAGAATACAAGGTAATGAGTAGATTGAACAGTATATACATATGACTTAGAGCCTACTTGAAGAGTTTGAATATATACTTCTATGCATATTATATGTCAACAGGTACCAGACCAGATTAGCATTTATGCTATTTTTCTGATACCCTTTATCCTATTGTGTTTTGCATATCCCATATCCATATGCTTTGTAATAATGTGTTTGGATAATAAATAAACTCAAACTTACCGTCTTTCTTTGAAATGCAATATATTACACCAGTCGATACCAGTATGAATATCAGCAATGCCAAAATTGAACCTCCACCAATAAATAGTTTGTGAAGTATTTCTACCAAGAAAATATGATTTACAGTGAATATTATTAGTCCATTGTTCAGTCGGGTGTTTGTTTTCATCTCATCTCTCAAAGCTGATGTTTAGTTTTGGGAGAAGGATTCACAGTTAGATAAACGAAAGATTGAAACCTGTAACTGTTAGATCTCGTTTGAGTGTATTTATTTCACAATATAAGTATAAAACGTGGAAAATCGGGGATCCGACACCAACTCAGCGTTCACATGAAAAACGAATAGGGATGCTCTTATGTGGGTAAAACACACAGATCGTTACGCACCGTTCATGCAGTAAGCTCCGGCGAGCGTGCATCGCATTAAAAGGTCTAAAACAACCGTTACATTATGTTTATTTCAAACATTTTCACTGAAATTCACAGGAAATCATGAAAGGAATATCACAAGATCTCTCCCACATATAAAACATGAGACTATATTTGTTCGTTTTTTTTATGCCGATTCCTTTTTTATCATCAAAACTATACATCAGCTTTAAGGGAAAGTCAAAAGTCCTGCTTATTTTATTCAATTTGCATTTAAATGTGCATGCAAATGATGCAATATACATGACGTATGCCTAAATGGACTACATGTAGTAATAGGGCAGTCCCAAGGTAACGGAGTGACATTCAGAAGCAACATTTCAGCATTCAAACAAGTGTATCATCCATACCTTAATCTTTATGTACGAAGAAATGATTCATGACAAAAGCTGATGGTACCCTCTTTTAAAGATAATACATTTTTTTTTTATACAGTGATCCTCTTAATTAATGAGATATGAATTTTCATAATCATGGTTACGGAGTGACGCAAAATGGACATGCATATTTGAGCAGAAAACATTTTGCTTAAACTCTGTGAAATTTAAATGGCTATCACAATTTTGAGTTAATGATTGGATTCTATGTTATTCTTGGTATAATATCCCACCTTGCATAAAAAATTTGGTTGAATATTTTGTTAATTATGATTTAAAACTTGAACCCTTGTCCGGTTACGAAGTGACGGTTACGGAGTGACATCTGGTTTCCCGGTCTTTTTTGTGAGGAGAAATGCATTATAAAGAAATATTAATACCAAAGTTTGTTGGAGTAGACCATGAAAATTACATTAAGCCAAAAAAAAAAAAAAAAAAAAAAAAAAATGGCAAAAAGTGACAAGATATAAGAATTAGAGGCATTTAAAGCCCCATAGTCTTATATGTGCAAATTTGGGTTTGATCAATTATTCAGCGCAAGAATACTGAATCGCAATTTTTTAAAACCTAAATGATTGGTTGTATTGGAAAGAAGCCTTTGTGGTAATTTTAGATCCAAATTTGCATTTTCAAAGGCACAGTGGCACATTAAAATTTCAGCTCCATGTCCTGTTTTGCTTGGAACTGCACAATAATTGTTGTGTGGTACGAATTTCTAAATCCATCGCAATAGCAGTGAAATGTTCTTTTTATATCGCTTATTCGATCACATAGGTTTTCTCAATCAACTTTAAACTATCTACAATTAATTTGACATTTCCAGCAACCAATTTTGTCCGAAATGCGATCGCGATTAAAAAGAAGCATTATAATCGTGAGCTCTTAAAATGATAATAATAATAATAAAAAAAAAACACACAATTTAAATTCATTCTAATTCGTCGATTCTAACCACTTCCGTCACTACCTTATATGTCTTCATAAATTTCGAATTTCACGCTCATGAACAAGATTGATTACCTATAGACAGTTAAATAAAAGTGAAATTGAATGCTAATAAATGAAATCGCTTGATGTTTGTGTTAATTTGAATGACCGATAATTCAATTAATGAATTTGATTGTCAAGAGTTTAAAATTGAACGGGAAAACTATACCTTTCGCTTCCCACGTAGGATGAAGAGCAGGTGATCCGTTACTGTCTGTTGGAGCGCCATCCGTTTCGATATTGGTCAACTCTTGAAAGCCAGAAAAAAATAACGTAGCAGACAGAGTATTATTAGTTTGACTCGACGCATACGTCAGTAACTCCTTGTTTTGCAGATCAGGGAAAACCGAAAGAAACAGATACAAAGATATATCTTCATACTCTTAATACTTCACATTAACAACAAAAACACAAACGAAAACAAAACAAAACCAGGAACCACAGCAACACAACAACATTAACAACATCAAATGCCAACCAGATGTTACAGTCACGATATTGATTGTGCACAAAAAAAAAATTATACAAGGCCTGAATAAAAATGGTTGAATCTATATAACGAAGTGTGTTTAATGAATTGTTCGCATCTAACTTTTCAATCAAATTTTACCAAATTCAATCAAATTTTACATTATTATGATGATACATCAAATAATATTAAGTACCTGTTTGCAGTTCCTGTAATTCATTGGTAGTCGTGATATGTGTCCGATCGTAGCTTCTTGTGCTTCGGTCTGTTATTTATATTAGATATTGAGAAAAAACCCTCTGTAAACACAGGCAGGATATTCTGCTATCCATTATTATGACATTATTTTTCTGATTATCTGACGCCTTTTACATGGATACACAGTGGTGAATTTAGGATTTTATGAGGGGGAGGGGCAGATTGTTGATTTTCAGATCTTCTTTTCTTCAAATTTGTTTACGTCCAAATCCGACCCCGCCCAGATTGCTCTCAGTAGGATTATGCAAACTCGGATCGCCAAGAAGTTTATCTCAAATACCATGGATAATATGCATAACCATAGAGAATACTAGATTATTAATAATTAATCATTATGAGAAAATATACACGTACTTACCTTTAGTTTTAATGTATATAGAAGCCTCTACAGATGCTAAATTTGTAGACAGCTTGCACACAATCTGTTTAATCGCCTCACTTCTCGTGTATATTGCCACGAATTGCAATGTCCTCATTGATACGACTAGCCTTTGGTCGTGTTCACCTGGGACTTCTTCGTAATAATCATGACTAATATTGATTCCATCTGGTATCTCCCATTCTAAACTCACGGCAGGTTTAACCGGGTTATTAGTCTGACAAACAAGAGTCTTGTTTTCTCCTTCTGTAACGTTGAGTGATCCGTAATTCAGAAGACGATCGCCACCATATTTGTCAATCAGGACCAAACTTTTTGGTGGTACTTGGATATGGGTAAAGGGAAATTTGAACATTTTTCTTCTTTACATTTTCTTTCCTAAAAATATATTCACATAATTATTTTGTTCCATTTGATTTCTAAAAATAACATATTTTAACGTATTATTTATTTCACACAAATATGTTTCTTTGCTTCAAAATCTGTTAGCCTAAAATAATTATATCGAAATAGGAAATTGAGTGAGAGAACTAGACTTTAATAATGTCAATTTGATTGTTTTTTTTTAAAGTGTAATAATTAGAAGGAGAGAGAGAGAGAGAGAGAGAGAGAGAGATCTTTAACCCCTCCCCCATCAAGGAATTTATTTCATTTTATTTTATGATGTTCAACTATTCGTATACTGTCGGACAAACAAAAAAAAGAAAAGAAAAAAGGAGGAAACAAAAAAAAAAATAACTAACAACAACAACAACAATTAATTAATTAATTAATTAAATTAAGAACTAATCAAAAAGTCTGTGAAAATTCGAACTATTAAAAACAGGAAAGGTTTGACAGTTTTCACATATAATTCTCCCCTTCTTATCATAAAATATTCAACTGGACTGGAAATCGTGAATTTGATGAAAATGATGATTATAAGAATTTTAATAAAAATGAAAATTTAAAGTTGAAAGTTTAGATATTTCAGATTTGATCACAGTAGTATGAAAAATGTATCAGTTATGCTAGATTACATATAGTGCATTACAATATTTATATAAATAGCCGAGTGCCCAGCAAAAATGTTTATCAGTCATTCCCTCATTAATTAGCGACTTTTTAGTGAATTTAAAAATTATTTGCGAATTGTAAACAAAAAGTGATATTATTTAGCTATAGAAAGCTGATTTTTTATGGAACGAGGCACGGCATATCTTTGTATACCACTAAAATGTAACAAGAAAGCATGTTAAAGTTTACACATCCATCCTTTTATAACCACCGTTTATACTCATCATCATGATTTTTCTCACCTTTTGAAAGTCTATGGGGCATACTTTGAAGTGAATGTATTTTTTTTTACCCTGTTACTCTTAAATGAAAGTGTAATGAAATAATGTAAATAACATTTTTGGAATAAACGATAACGACGCTTTCAAATAATTCATCTATTCTTTTTTTAATGCATTATTTTGTAGCAATGTTCATTCGCCAAAAGTGTAAATTATCTTTGACTTGTTTGTAAAATTGAATGCTTTGCACTAGATTTGGTCTTAAGTTTAAGAAAAATACAAAAAGTTAAACAGTGGCAGTATTAAAGCTGATCGTGTTTATACCTGTAACTGTTAGGTTGACTTTACAGCTTGTTATAGCTCTTGTACTAGTCATTTGAAAAGTGTATTCATCTTCCTGATCCATTGTTACATTTTTGATCGTTAATGTACTGATGAAAAATTCCTCTCTTTGTCCGACGGAGTGTTGTGAAGTATTAGTTTTACAATCGCCATCACTTATTGTCACAGCCGGGGAGGGGTTGTGATTGTCTTGTTGGTCTAGGGCAAACTGCTTAAACACTGAACTCAAACAAAGTATTATACATCTGGGGGACCCCCCACCCCAAATTTTTAATTCAGGAAATTAACTTTATTTCCCGTCTTCAATACATTAATAAAATCAAAGAAACATCAAGAATACTGAATACAATACAATGACATTCAAATGTGTGTCCTTATGTCATCTACCATATGATTCGGGGTTTTGTTCAAATAGTAGATAACTCAACAACTGAATATTTATACAGTCTTATAAAACAATATCTATATATCTGGAGAAATGACTATCTCAATAAGTCAAACTTTATGTTAAACGAATTCTTCAATTTCACTGTGTTTCTGTTCAATCTATTAGAAACCTGTTTTGAAGTATTCAACTGTCCAAGGGATGAGTCTTGAAGCTCGCCCCGATTACTGTTAACCGACTGAAGAGTTTCCAAAGTACCACTTACATCTTAGTTCACATCGGTTGTTCACATCTAGGTTCACCTCCTAATGTAGGTTCAACTCATAGGTTCACACGGAAGATTTCACACTGAAGTTTCACACCAAGTTTCACACGAGAGGTTCACACCATCTACAGATAATAACAATAACACTAATATGTGATGCGTCACGTCGAAAGAGAGACTAATCGCGATTTTTGAAATCCATTTTATTTGATATTATTGATCTCTGATTCATTGCCTTAATTGATATATAACCCGACTGTAAAGAGTAAATAGAAGTGGAGATATTAGCCTCTGAACGCGAGGAGAATTGTGCTCTTGGAAATCAAAATCAAGAGAAAAACGTCTGCGAAGTTTGACTTCCGTTTGACTCCGAGCCAGAAAAATAAGACCATTTTGTCACCGCTCTACTCATCGAAATGCCCTAGCAACCACTTGTTACAAAGGTGAAACGATTGACCAATGAGGAGGCTGCATTTCAGGTATACATGAGAACAATACTAACGTCACGCATGATCGAGGCAAACGCAGCAAAGCGATGTTGTCTAAATAACATTCAATCTTCTCAAAAAAAAGAAACTAAATTTGGTTAGTTGTTTTATATCTTCGTCAAATAAATAAAAACGTCATGTTCTTTCTAATTGTTTAAGAAAAAGTCCGCTCTTTTAAGAAAAGACGTTCACCAATCCTGGCGCTAAATATTGTTAGAAACAAAACTATTTTAAAACCCTTGGGGGTTTTATTCGATGTTTGCGTGCGTTCTTTGAATGTCAAATCGCGTATACTCTTACTCATTATAAAGCGCAGTCATTTTGATCGAACTCTGTTGGAAATTTTCGAACATAATAATGGTCTATAGACTAATATTCTTGTACAGGGTTTATGCATTTTGTTTATATTCTTTGAATATAAGTATATGATAGAGATAAGCCTCCAAAATGTTTTAAGAAATATTTGCGCCTCACGAATGTATTTAGAATCTTCTCTGATCACGTTTTATGACGTGGCTAGGTTAGCTTAAGACAATGAAAATAAAACGTAAATGATTGCTCGATCTCGTCTTTTATTGATCAAACCTGTTACCAGTAATAAAAGATATTAATAATTTTAGAAATGAATTATTTTAGAGTAAATCGTATTTAGTTTCGTCGTGTTTAGTAAAACGCTACTTTCTAACACGTTACTTTAAAATAAACTGCAGAAGACTTTAACCTAAATCTGTATCAAAGTATTATCACGTCCCTTTTTTGTATGCTCTCTAGTTTCCCTGATGGAACCAAATTGTTAATAGGGGAGGTTTTAATTCCCATCAGGACAACAGATATCGCGCCTTCAAATAAAATGCTGAAATTAACATTCATTGGATCCAGATAGCTAAGTCAAGCAATAAGTAGCTTTTTCCCCACATTAACCCCCCCCCCTCTCCCCACCCGATTGTTAGATTTGACATTCGTTTGCGTGCTCCGCTATCCCGGATGAAACAGCTTTATTCACAGCAGGTTGTGGCATCGCACGCAAAATTCCTGAGTGCAGCTAAAGAGAGTTTAGTTCGCTATTCGCTCACAAAAACGAAACAAAAAATCCAGTTGAAATCACACATCACATGACAAAGCCATGCGTTGCTAAGGGCGGAGCTAAACGGAGAGGGGAAATGAGCGTGGACGTTCGCTTGTATGTCCGGAAGAAAAAATTATGACCGAAAAAAACACTCGCCGAAAAACTGCTTT
The DNA here is from genome assembly GCA_940671915.1 of Paracentrotus lividus. Taxonomy (NCBI): domain Eukaryota; kingdom Metazoa; phylum Echinodermata; class Echinoidea; order Camarodonta; family Echinidae; genus Paracentrotus; species Paracentrotus lividus. The sequence continues at coordinate 135,959 of CALNVZ010001574.1, forward strand.
TTTTACCACTTTCCCGTTACCATTTTCACTCATGTTTTAACTGAGCAAAGATGAAGCAGTAATGAACCAGAAAATCAACAAAAAATTTCCTCAAAATTTTGACTTTTTTATTTAGTTTGTCGATTTACTCGGATCTTTGATCTGCGACTTCTCTCTCATTTCGACAAGACTATCACATATACCAATGGCTGTTCTAACAAGGCCACATGTCACATCTTAAAGAACATGCAAATTATCTGTAAAGCAATATTCACATCAGTTTGCTTCTACAAGTAATTAATACTCTTAAAGTCAAAGAACCTTTAAACAATTATCATCTATTTTCTCTTCTTAAAATTATTCAAAGAACTTCTAAAGATTTAAAGTCCTACATCTTTTATTACTATCTCCTTTCTAAAGTTCGAGATACCTGAAAGAACTTTAAAGATTTAAAACATGAAATCTTTAATCATAATATTATTTCTTTAAATTCAACTTATTGAATATCTTCTCAAGATTTACTGTCTGTATACATTTAACAGTTCCTTTATGTAATTCCAGTTTTTGGAAAACATACATATCATTAACAATATAAAATAAGCATGATTTAAGTCCTTGGCAATTCATTACCATTTCATAGAAAATTCTAACTAAACGATTCCAAAAGAGAAATTAATTCACTTACAGTTTAAATGCTGACAAAGACTTGTGACAAGAAACTTGGAAGACAGGAACAGCCCATGTCCAATACAGACAATTCTGGTGCAAGCTAGTATACATGAAACTGACACGCCCAGTTTCCACAAGTACAGCACAAACACGCTGCCTCGTCCCCGACTCCGTCGGCCCAGCTGACGCTACCAAACCCTAGCAGAAAACTGCTTGGCTGCCCTAATAGGCATTAACACTGCAGGTCTTGCCTCTCCAAATCCTAAGCTTCAAGTGACAAATATTGCATCTTTACCTCCCACCCAAAATTCCTAGATTCTTTAACCTTACCATAATATCTTACTCAAAAGAATTGCTTTCACATGTATAGCAACAAGATTCAGGAAAGAAATTAAACGAGTTAAACTAGGTTATGAATAGAAGCTAGAATGCCAAACTGGCAGTGATCTAAACACTTTCATGACTGTGGAAGACAAAAGCAAGACACATGAATAGGGTCAACCAACTGTAATGCATATCTTTGAACAATAGCAAAGTTATTCCTGTGCAAATGAGACTTGTAACTAAGTAACCAAGCCCATCACTAAGCTAAATGTTTGTAAATAGAGATGAGATAGGGATGACTTGTAACACGACCCCCCATTTCTAGAAAATGTTTTAATTTTTCTCAAAACTACAATCATTCCATCTCAGATCTACCTAACTTTATTTTCTTAACAGCTAACTTTCTGTTTAGATCTATACGTGTTTACTTTTAAAGGCGTCTATTTTGATGCCAAAGTAACAGAACTAAAATAAATGCTATCTGGATAGCTTTTAGGTACACTTGGAATTCGCCGATGCCCCAAATTAGAGCTAGACATTCTCTCTCTATGTAAGAATAACCTTGTTCATGAAGCAAAAGCGTCCTACTTAAATAGGCTACAGGGTACTTCTCGGCATCATTTTCCTGGAAGCTACAAATAATGGTCTTTACTTGTTCTAGTTGTTTCTGATTCATATCAGAACTTAACGAAACATCTTGAATTGTTTCTGTTTGTTCAAGAACCGGAAGTTGGGTGTCTACCTTACCGGACATAGTTTCAGATTCTATGGCAGGAGACATTTCTTGTTCCGACTCTACTCTAAATTTGAACTTATCAACCATGCTGGCCTGTGCACCAATCTCTAGAATATCCTCAGTCTTTGGCTGAGCAATTTCCTCACTTACATCTACATCTCTTTCAATGTATCTCTTCAACTGGTTTGCATGGAACTTCTTCAATGTTCCGTTCACATCTTGATTATAGTCCTGATCACTTAACTTATGAACTACTCTATAGGGTCCCTTCCACTCAAGTAGAAGTTTGTTGTGGTCTGTAGGTAAGAGGAGCAGTACCTTATCACCTGGCCTTAACTTTCTATCTCGACCCTTCTTATTGTAATTCTTTGTACTCCCAGCAACAGATTTCTTAAGTTCCTGCTGACGGGCATCTAGAGTTGTCTCTAGACATTCTCTCTGATCACTACGACTATCAATACCAGACTTTGTTGACGATTTCAACTTTGTAAGTGTTTTGTCCTCAGGGAACACTTCCGGAATGGGTGAAGGTACTTTAAGAGCCCTAGGGGGTTTCTTACCTTCCTTACTCTGTGCATGAGTTTCCATTTCCATTCCTACCTTTGTAGTATCATCAGTTCTCACAGAACTATCGGTCGCGATATCTACATTTGATTCAGGACTGCCTAAATCATTACTACTGTTACTACTATCAGCTAAAACACAAGTTTGCGTAGCAACATCTACCTTTGTTTTAAGTTTGTCTATATCTCCTATGATGATATCAAAGACAGGATTCTTCATACAAAGGGCTTCCACATCTCCAACAAATAACGGAGTGTGAATATGGACTCTAGCTGTGGAATACTTACGTAGAGTACCATCTATCAGAACACACAATCTGGACTTACCTGTCATTTGGTCAGACTTTACCAAAGACCTTCGAACTACAACACCTGAGCAACCAGTATCGTGAAGTACGCTAGCCTTACGAGACCCTATGCTATCATCATAGACGTGTCGCATACTAGACCGTAACTCACCTTCGCATGTTTTGCACATTTTCATGCATTTCTCATTTTTAGCCTTCCCTCTACTACGTCTCTTCACTTGCATAGGCTCCATTGACGCAGATACTAAAAACATACCTTGCTCAAGCTCATTAGTTTCATTCGAACAAAATGTACAATCTTGGTCCTCTTTCTTTATTTTCCCACTCTGTTTATTTTTACGTCCTTTTTGACAACCAGGCTCTTTCGATTCTTCACCTACAAGGCCTACACTAGCACAGGACTTATCCTTATTCCAACAATCCTTAGCAAGATGCCCTTTCTTACCACATACGAAGCAGGGTCCTACTGTCTTCCTATCTTTAGGACTAGGATTACTAACAGGTTTCTGTGAACCTTGTTTCTCTTGGTGAGAATCTGCCGGTCTATTACCAGCAACACTTTGCCTATGACTCTGGCGTTAAACTTTAAACTGACCTCCATGTGCGGCAACATATACTTCCGCCAACTGTGTAACTTCCTTAAAGGGAAACAGTAACTTTCAAAAACAAGAGCAATTAGATCAAGATGAATAAAATTATATTGCCCTAATAGTAAAAACAAACTACTGAAAATTTCAGATCAAATGGAAGTCATTTACTTCCACAAAACAGTGTAACAGCCAAACGCGAGTGAATTTTCAACCCCTTTGCAGCAAACCCTCCAGCCCGCTAGGGTCGGGGGGAACACGACAGGAAGTGGGGTGTCTTGAAAAGCACATGGCAATTTGTTTTCCACCACGAGATGGTTTACTAAATTTGAGTATGAAATCATTGATATCTCGAAAGTAAAGCAAGCAATTAACTTGTAATTTTGAAGAGATACCAGACTGACCTATAAGTTTATAATTATGTTGACAAAATGAGCTAAATCAAGAAATTGTGATTTGAATATCATTCAATGATACTGCATCCCTTTAAGTGACTTAGGGGTACGTTCTCTCAAGAGCACAGACATACTTGGACCACACCGGTCTAAAAATTATTGTCTAACTATTAAGTTCTTAAGGCTATCATAGGTCTTCCCAGTTCCGGTTAGATCTAGCCACCTATCAAAGTAATGCTCTAGTCTAACTACATACTGTCTTGCTGATTCATCAGCCTCTGGTTCTGCAGTATAGAATTTCTTCTGAAAATCACTTGCAGACAACTGAAATCTCTTTAAGAGAGCTTCCTTCAATAAAGGATAATCATGGGCCTCTTCTAAACCTAGCCTACTGTAAACCTCTAAGGCTTTTCCCTGTAAAAGAGCGCCCAAATTGATAGCCCAAGTCGTCCTTGGCCATCCTTGGATTGTAGCATATCGCTCAAAGCGTTCTAAATATGCATCGATATTGTCTTTGTCCTCTACAAAGTGAGGCAATTTAGGGGGTTTTGTTAAACTATGGTGTGAACTTTTTTTCTCCTACAGCAGTTACAGCTTCTTTCCTAGCCTTTTCTAGTGCGATTTGTTTCTCTAGAATTTCTAGTTCCTTTTGTTTATTTTCTAATTCTTTATCTTTATCTTCTCTACCTTTAATTCGTTGTTTCTCTAGTAATTCTAGTTCCCTTTGTTTGTCCTCTCTAACTCTAACACGTTCTTCCCTTGCTAACTTTTCCTTTTTGTCCTGTTCTTCCCTGGCAAATTTTTCCTTTTTTTCAACAAAATCTAGCAATTTTTTATCTGACAGACCTAGTTCCTTTCCCAAATCTACCAATTGTTTTGTGAGATCCATTACTGCTAAAGGGACAAGACCAGAGTGTTAGCACTAACAAAATACAACGCGCTGCAATTATGCCTTGACGCAATTATGTCACAGATTGAATTTGTCTGCACTGTCACGGACCATGTTCCATTACTTCCCGAAATACAATCTTTATACATGTATATGCGAGAGGTTACGGAATACTGAGAACTATCAAAATTATGTCTGAGAACGTTCGTATTTAATCAGTTTGCTCCCGGACAAGCCCCCAAATGTCACAGCCGGGTGGGGTTGTGATTGTCTTGTTGGTCTAGGGCAAACTGCTTAAACACTGAACTCAAACAAAGTATACATGACACAATAATTTCAGGAAATTAACTTTATTTCCCGTCTTCAATACATTAACTCTTTTTGTGCCATGAGCGCAGAATTGCACGTACGTAGGGATGCCGTGAGCGCAATTTTGCACAATAGTATACAAGTCAATTAGACATTCATATTACCGCTCGTAGCGGGCAGCAATTATTCGCGCTCTGTATTGTTTGCATTGTATACAAGTCACGTTTTCGGATAAACTACTTTTCGTCATAGTGTTACATTTGAAATAAGAGCGTATTTATCGTTTTGTTTTGTGTTGTTTTTTTTATTTTGCTCTTGTTATAAGTCCTCATATACTTGTGTACATCTGGCATTACAGTAAACCGTACTTGTATACATACACTGTGGAAAAAAAAAAGTTCTTCATTTCAAAGGCTGATTTATGGCAACAAAAGAAGAAGGAGATCCCTCTGATGTTCCCTTTCACTTCCCGCTAAGCCGGATATCGACAATGACCAGGACCAGGGTAGTTTTGATGGGGAGATCACCCCAATTGTCAAGGGTAGATGACCAGGGAGGAAGATTTCTATGGGAGAGATTACCCCATTATCAAGAGTGACCTACAGGGCTGGGGGATTCAATGGGAGGGATTACCCCTTTGTCAAGAGTTCCTGAGAGGGACACTTTGATCTTTCTTTTCCTTTGAACTTTTTTTTTTTTAATTAACTATAACCCTAGTATTGTATTGTTAGTGTAAGAGGACCGTCTCAGAGTAAGTTCTCCGAGACTAGTCTCCAAGTAGGTGGCGAAATAATAGTTTAACTTATATAGGACTCAGGAAACAAAATGGCGGCTGACACATTAAAGTAAAGTTCGGTTTGGTATTTATTAAATGTAGAACTAAGAAATAAAATGACGAACTCCACGAACAGTCAGAAGTAAAACGGCAAAGGTGCATTAATTAAATGTAAACAGTTTAAGAGGCCGGGCTTATAAAGACGCGAAACACCATGCTTCGATCCGCAAAGAAAATGGCTAACTCAACATGGCCAACGTAAGCTCGAACATAAAAAGGCTCTAACACAAAATGGCTCTCGAAACCTCAAACATAAAATGGCTCCTAACATAAAATGGCTCTTGAGCCACGCATGAGCTTCGCCTATATATCAATTTCGGTAATGCTTAAGTGAATCGAGTCCAACAAGCCCCGCCTCCTGTATAACAAACTAACCAATGAAAGCACCACGCACCCTTCCGCCTCTCTAGTACATTGCACAATAAACAATAGAGCACGTGCTTTTAGGTTCCAAAAGTAGGCGTGTCTAACATGACCAGAAATATGCCAGGGGACGCTAATTAAATATTTACCAAAACGTTGCACCCGGAAAAGCTATGAATAGGACAGGATGCTGTTACTATTGTTAACATAAATACATTTAACCGACATAGCACCTGTACGAATGTCATGAATGCCGACTACCGCTCAAGCAGGGACCGTCTCCAAATAGCTTAATACAATCCCCCGACCCAATACAATTACAGTGCATACATAATAAGATCCCTTAATTTAATGTAAACGAACTAAGTAAATAAACCTATGAAACCTTCTAACCTTTCACTGACAATTAGTGGCCTAGCGCCCTCTTTAAGATTGACTTATATTATAATTAATTAATTGGGAAAACGGTCAATAGACCGTACCACTACATTAGTATGAGAGTATGATATACCAAGAGAAAGCTTAGAAGTTCACCTTGCTAATGCATTTGGTTTTGAAGTATGTCTTCATTGATAAATAAGACATTTTGGACGAATAAAAAGTTGTCATTAATATAAAATATTAAACAATATATATTTATGATTATTATAAAAATGATAATAAATAATGCCACGAGTGTGGCATCATCAAAACGGAAATTTTATACTCTACAACTTTGCTACACAATGGTTTTTGTTAGGTTCAAGCAGTAAAAAGTTATAGCAAGTTGATTCAGCAGACTCTATAAAGATTGGCCTTAAATGCGTGTCCCTGAAATAATTTGGCACAGGCCGGTTTTTCAAGTGGCGCGTAAAGAGTTAATAAAATCAAAGAAACATCAAGAATACTGAATACAATACAATGACATTCAAATGTGTGTCCTTATGTCTATCTACCATATGATTCGGGGTTTTGTTCAAATAGTAGATAACTCAACAACTGAATATTTATACAGTCTTATAAAACAATATCTTATACGTCTGGAGGAAATGACTATCTCAATAAGTCAAACTTTATGTTAAACGAATTCTTCAATTTCACTGTGTTTCTGTTCAATCTATTAGAAACCTGTTTTGAAGTATTCAACTGTCCAAGGGAATGAGTCTTGAAGCTCGCCCCGATTACTGTTAACCGACTTGAAGAGTTTCCAAAGTACCACTTTACATCTTAGTTCACATCGGTTGTTCACATCATAGGTTCACCTCCTACATGTAGGTTCAACTCATAGGTTCACACGGAAGATTCACACTGAAGTTTCACACCGAAGTTTCACACGAGAGGTTCACACCATCTAGAGATAATAACAAATAACAATAAATATACCAATGGCTGTTCTAACAAGGCAACAAGACTAAATAAAATTTAAGGGGAAAATGATGATATTTAAGGGTTAAAGGTGATTTTTTTAGTTCTTTTGTTTTCAGCATAAAGATGGAATAAAATATTCACCAATCTCGTTTTTTACTTCAACCCCTCCCCTAGACAAGAGACCTTAGCCTGTCCCCAGAAATATAGATTTAACTTAAAGAATAATATAAAACAGTACACCTCAGTCGCGTTTCCTGGGGGTAGGACTGATGGGGGCTTGATCGGCCGGGGAAAACAAAAAGGGGCCCCAAAATGAGAAAAAAATGACAAAAATGGGCATCACGGGGGTTGACAAAACTTTTTGGGAAAAAGGTTCAAGTGAAGGGTTGGGAGAATGTCCAAGATATAGCCAGGGTCCCAAAAAGTAAAATCAGGGACAAATATATTCAAGAAATTAAAGTCAGAGCAGATCATGTCGCTTTAGCGGCAAAAAAATATTCCACCTTTATGACGGACAGTGTATATTCAGATGAGAGGAAAATCTCGTAAGAATAAATAGGTACCGCGACATGTTTCTTAATTTGAAACCGAGTTTGGATGAAAAGCAAGATTGAAACAAAAATTACCAATCGACATGAAAACGAGCAAATATCAACCCCTCAATTTCTCAATTTAAAAGTTGTTCACCCTTGCCACAGCATGTAGCGTATTCATACAAATGTAGGGTCCAGAGATGGCGCTGTTAAAATTTGATCTTTGTTTAATGTCATATCATTAACGATGGTAATTATGATATTAGTAATGATAATAATAATAATGATAATGATAATAATACTTATAATAATAGTGATGAAATTATTATGAATGATAACGAGAATAATAATTATAATAATGATAATGAGAATAATAATAATGTTAATGATAATAATATAAGTTTTCCCGGTCAATTTTAAACTCTTTGCAGTCGAATTAATTAATGAAATTATCATAAATAAGTAATGAAAGTAAGATATGAAATTATTATAAATTATGATGGAGATAATAATAATGATAATAAAAATAATAATATTAGTGATGATTCAAAAAATGATAAAGTTGCATTGATTGATTAATTCGAATAAATAATGTTTTATTTGCCTGAGGGAAGGCATTGCATTACATGTCAGAGAGACCCCAATTACACCGTTACATTAAGAGGGTAAAGGGAAAGGGGAACCTTAGCGTTAGTTCACAGGATACATGCATTGGATCAACGGGACGTAAGCATAAAAGTAATAGTTATTAATTTTCTGTGGTATGAAAAGTCATTACTTTTCCTAAGTATGAAAAGTTATTACTTTTCTTTGGTATGAAAAAGTGTATTGGTGTACTTTCCGAAAATCAAAAAGGATTCTTTAATTTGAATAAGGTTGGCAGTTAAAAAAAAGAAGATATTTGAACTATTAAAGAAAGCTGTATTGCCTATTAGTTCAGGTGAAAATGGAGGTGCCTATTTGTACTTTGCGTCTGGGCAATTTTTGTGTCTACTAATTACAGTGTAACTCTCTCAGAACAGGGGAACTGGGGTGAAGTGCATGATAAAAAAAAAATTGTTATCGGATGAAATTTAGTTCAATTAAAATAAAATGTATCTTGCACAAAATTTCGAGTGCATATCCTTCTAACTGATTGATTTCGTCGAAATTTATAACTGTCGAATTTCTTCAATAAGCAATAAGAAGTTTTCGAAGGCTTAAAGACTTACCATTATTGATAAAGGCACTGCCTAACCTAAAATACGGAATAATTGCATTAGGACCTCCATTTTCCCCTCTTTTTCAAAACAAAAGTATGTAATTTAAATAATTGTTATTGCTGTTATTTTTCCCCAAAAAATTAGAGCTTTCAATCAGTCTGGCAAGGCATGAGTATTCTACCCCATTTACTGCCAGTTTCTATTAAAAGAAGTGGAAGTGTCGTGGTCTAGTGGTCTCACCACTGGACTGTCAATGCAAAGACCGTGGGTTCGATTCCCGTACCGACATTTATGTCCCTTGAGCAAGGCATTTCATCTGCATGCTTGACCCCACCCGAGGTGATAAAAATGGGTACCCGGTAGGATTGCGAATGCTATGTGGTTCGCTTTAGCATGTGTGCGCCTAACTAAACAGGCGACCGGCTGGAATGCTCCCCAGGGAGTGGAGATTGTGCACTGTAAAGTGCGGGATCGAAAAATGAATCCAATGACCGGGGTAATAATATACTGTAAGCGCTTTGGTCTTAACAGGTAAAGCGCTTTATAAATAACCGGTATTATTATTATTATTATTATTAAAAAATACCTCAGTACCAAATGAGACAAGCAACTTAACCCTACCTTTCCGGTACTCGCACCCCTCTTGCCTCCAAAACTGTCTCATTTTTGTGGCCCCAAATCTGAAATCTAAGATGACAAGCCGAACTCATCTCTCCCTCACTCAAACTTATTTCACCCTTTCTAATCTCACTTTAATTTTTTTTTCTTTCCGTGTTCCTCTAACTCAAACTCAACTCATCAACATCTTCCCCTTACCTTTAATTTTATACACACGTAGGACTTAACATGTATTTCCTCATAATACCTTCAAATCATCTTTACATAGAAACAATTTACTCCCCCCCCCCCTCAAAAAAAAAAAGCAGCTAATATTCTTTTATTTCTTACTACAAAGTGAGTCAGAAAAAATGTCCAATCATTTTGAAGTTGTCTTGTGCAAAGCAGGAACATTTAATCATAGGTTCATATGTCTTGCTGGAGTTATCCTCCAAGGTTCTTTTAGTAGTCCTTTTCTCTTGGATCTCTGCACGCATGACAGAATAATAGACAATCTTCAGAAGATAGCAAAATCTCACTTGAATAAACGAATTGATTACTTCTTACGTGCACGTACAAAGGTACACACCTATACAATTCACAATAACATTTAAACAGTGATGTTTTGTTTAACAAGACCACCACTGAATGTTCGGGACTATAATTCCCTGTTTGTGAGTGTTAGTGAGTGAGTACGTGAGTGTGTAAGTTTTAAAGGGGTAGTGTATGTGTGATTGAGGATGAGATAGGGTATGTTCGTGGGTATGGGTATGCGGGCATGTGTGCATGTGGGTGTGTGTCGTGAGGCTGTAGGTGTCTACGTGCTTTGTCTATGTGTTCAGTTCAGTTTTTATTTACATATTCCAATCAAACAATAATAAAAACAACAATTATATGTCATTTCAATACTATACATTATTTGATAAATAATAAAGAAAAAGAAAGAAATATGAAGAGCCTTAAGTTAAAAGCTAGCTTGTTACCTTAAGGGCTCCTTTGTGAAAATGATGTATAAAAATACATAAAGAAATAAATAAATACAGAGATATATAAATAGGAGGAACTGAAGGAATGTGCAATACATATCTTTTTTTACATTGAACTACCTATCTGTACGCAATGGCAATAGTGAGGCGTACGCGGACGATGTCATCATATAGTTTGATGTAGTGACGACATCGTCTCGGCACTACATATAATAAAATCAATATAATTACTGACAATACGACAAAAAAATCAGGTACGAGACGATGATAGTAATTTGTTGTTAGAATGACGACGCATCTCGGCCAGTGCATTTACTCTATCTTTTTTTTATATTTTTTTTTACATTGAACTACTTTATCTGTACGCAATGGATGGAAGCGGTATGGAGATTACACGGGCGTTGTTACAGTTCTCAGTGTGCTAAGATGGAACAAGAGAGGATGTGCTAACTGGCATCTATACACAGCCTACACATGCTGTGATGAACTGCCGGTCGTGAGGTTTCTCCGTTGTTTTATTAAAATAACAACAAAACCATTTTTTACAGTTCAAAGTAAATTTTGACAAAAATTGAAATTGTAATAGCTCTTACAAACTGAAGGCACATGACGATAGTCTGGTATTGTAATATAGTACATGTATGTCACTAACATACCCCCTAGCCATGCCCTGTAATTCTGCCTAATGACTGTGCTACAGTGATTTCTGTGTGTAAAATCACCCATGGGTAGGTTGTTACACACCTACCGCATGTGATGTAACAACTTACCCCAATTACATTACATATGTAAAATTACATTTTGTCTCAATTTTCAGGTGTTAATATTTTTATATTTCTATTATAACTTTTGTCTGTTCTAGAGCTCTACTTGATCTACTGTTAACGATGTCAAGAAACTGGAAAGTTGAAGTTAAAGTATGGTATAAGAGATTTACACATTGTCAACTTACCCCGTATGTTTACATATTGTAACAATTGACCCCGTATGGTGTAACAACCTACCCCGTATATGGGGTAGGTTGTTACCAAAAAATGTCTTCACTAATTAAGCTGTAGTTAATTAGTGTTTACATGTTTTCAAGTTTTATAAGCCTCAGGTTTTAGCCAACATAATAGGCTAACTGCAGACCCAATATGGAGTGCGTGAGTTCTTTCATTAGAATTATCTGGCCCAAAATGTGAATTTTGTAACGTCCATACCCGGTCTCCCCTAATAGTGAGGCGTACCGGGATGATGTCATCATTATTTTGATGTGTAATGACAACATCATCTCGGCACTACATTATAATCATACATTGATAATGATGGTTACACTTCGTAATTCCGATGGTTCGTTATTCCGAAGGTCCATTATTCCGAAGGTTCGTCATTCCGAAACACGTAAAATGCCTATAAAATTGTATAGTTTTCCGTGTGTTCAGCGAATCAACTTTGTACCCTCCCCCCCCCCCCTTCCCGCCATTCCTGCCCCAAATTCTTTTAAAAACGCACCGCGGTCTATAAATATATGCGAGCGCCAGCGAAATATTGCACACA
>CALNVZ010001574.1:155833-175833 GCA_940671915.1 Paracentrotus lividus
AGAAAATTCATATCATGCAGGTACAAGTATGCCGGTGTGAAATGTTGAATTGTATAATAACTTCGAAATGAATGGACAGATTGAAATCATAAAAGGATATTTTACGATAACTCATGACAATGTGGTGGTATATTAAATATGAGTGACATAATTCTGGAACATGTTACTCCTCGTAGTTTTCGTCCTTTTTGTTGCAGGGACTTGGAAAATGCACCTTGATCTTGGCGGGTAGCTCAGTCTGTAGGCTGGATGAGGAGCTACCTACTCCATTAGAGCAAAGTTGCAGAGCATTATCAATTGTGAGACGTGCCCGGTGCGTCACTTGTCAAGCAAACTGTTGGTCCGGTTGAAAGCGTTGGATATGCCTTGTGATAATGTTGAAAGGCCTGGAATTGAATTTCTCACAGACAGGAGCAGTAGAAGAGAGAATTGATCCATTTTCAGGACGGAATGTTGATAAAATATATCCATGATAAAATGAAATTGTTAATATTGAAATAAGCACCCAGTATAGAACCAGATGAAAATATTGATTTGTAGCTCCCTTACATTGTTTTAAATAATTTCTTTAATTTATTTGTTGTTAAAGGTAGTATCAGCTTTTTCACAATTGCGAACTAATGCAACTTGGCATAACTGTAGAATATGATCGACCTATACTGCTGCTATTCAATCTTACTGTCATAGGTTGCCTAGATCAGTAATACGACGAAAATCTGACTACCAATCTTGACCAGCTCTCCATCAACATCGTTGATATTACAGCGCGTGCAGCACGGCCGTACACAGCAATATACACACGGGCGCATCAGCGTGCATTATTTCTGCGCTATCGGTCAGCGGTTCGCACCGTACGCGTATATTTTTTCGAGTTCGAAAAAATAGGAATGAATTTTGATAATCGCATATAAATGACAAACATACACATTGAGCTTAATCATGTTGTGGGAGATATAGTCATTGGTATACTACTATATCCTCTAAAAACTAGAAATTTATATTTTTGCGCTGCAAAGGCTGACACTACCTTTAAGCGAGGAGCAGGGAGTGCGCCCCGCCCACCACCCTTGGCTGTCACCCACGTTTCCTCCATTCATTATAAAATGGTGGGGTTTTTTCGTGGCCTCCGTAATTAGTGTATGTATACACTTGACAGGTGTTGGGCGCCTTGCACAATTTGGGGGTTTTATTGATAATAACCCCATAGTTCTTGGCCGAATAATGAAAGAAGGCCACACTTATGTGATTGTCTTTTGGTTATATTGTCTTGAATGCTATAATAATTGCAGAAAACGGGGAGTATTTTGGCATCGGTTCTCTGGGTTGTTTCGTTGGTTAGTTGGGCTTGTTATGGATTTGCTGGATAGGCCGTATAAGAAAAGATCGGAGATTGACGAAAAGTATGAAAGATCTTGCATTGCTCCTGCGTGCCAATTAATACCGAGAAAATAACCTTAGTTATTAATATTTTATCACTTGAACAATTTGCCCACTCTTGTTTGCTTGATAATCGCTGAACGTCATTATGTGTTTGGCTTTTCTGTGTTCATTACCTAACAAAGATAAGGAGGCAAGAATGGTAGTGGCCAAATGCAGTATAGTGCTAAGACAGATCTGTTGGTTTGGATGGAATGACCATGAATTAAATGGCCTACTTTAATTGATCAATATGGCACCATATTACCACTGATAACATTGGCATTTTGGCTAGTTGAGAATGGTGTATACGTGCAAATAATTAAATAGTCTTCACGATCCAAGAGTGGCAAAAAAAAAAAAAAAAAAAAAAAAATGACTTTGGGTTTTGTATGGGCTTTTTCTGATGTAGACCAGATTTGTAAAACCAGGAGGAGGGACTGTATACTTGGGCAAGAAAATATTGGGGAGGGGAACCCAACGTTCTAAGTCTCCTGTCTTGGAACCCGGCTGGATGTCTTCCTCCGAAGGTCACATGACCAGGTTCCCCTCCCAGAATTCACGTTCAGGTCTTGAAGCCTCCCCTCTATATTCCTGACACATGAGATAACCTCTATTGAATTGATGAATAATGGAAAATGTATGTTTATATACAATGTTCAGGATGGAAATTAGCATAAACTTGAATTGAATGATTATGTATAATTTATTTATTATTTATTATTTATTTTATTAGAACATATTTATACAGGATAAAAAGACATGATCAGCAACAGCTGTTTTCCATCATGGTCCTGATATGGACATAAAGAACATCAAAATAGCAATATGACATGAATTAATTTTATACATATATAAAATAGGGCTGCATAGAAATTAGAAGAGAAGGAGAATAGAGAAGATGCAAAATTTTGAAGAAAAGGCAGAGTAAGAAAAGGAGAGAGAGAAAAGAGAGAGAGTGTGTAGTCAAGTAATATATAGAAGTAGAGAGAGAGAAGAGAGAAGGAGAGAGAGAGAGAGAGATAGAAGGGAGAGAGAGAGAAGGAGGAGAGGGAGGGAGAAAGAGGATAGAGTGCACACCATTATACAAAGTATACTGCAATTACAAGATAAGATATTACATAAAAAATCAATCTACTGTTTATGGATAAAATACATATTCTTGTATGAACGCTTAAGGATACGAGGTATGGAGTATTTGGAGTTCATTTTGGCAAGGAGTTCCATGTCTTGATTGCACTATATTTAAAAGATTGCTTAAAAATTCAATATTAGGCTTAGGTAACACAGCATTAAGTGAATCTGCATTTCTTGTATTCATTCCATGCCTATCTATAAATAATTCAATATCATTACAAAGTCTAATAGGTGCAAGACCATATATACATTGGTATGCTAAAATACATAAAAAATAATCCCTCCTTGTATCAAAAGATTGCCATTTCAGATTCTTCATTAAATCGGTACAACTTTTAGAAAATCATATTCCTTCAATACAATACGTGCTGCTCGTCGTTGTAATCTTCTAATAAGTTCCCTGTTTTTAAGTGAGCAATTTCCCAAACTGAACAAGCATAATCAATACATGGCTGAATAGTTGTTTTGTACAAAGTGTTAAGTAAATCTGTTTTAAGAGTTGAACTTAAGTGTCTAAGGGCATGTAACTTAAATGATATTGATCTACAAAGATTTTTAACATGAACATTCCATGAGAGATGACTATCAACTTCAACGCCTAAATATCTTACAGAATTAACTTGTTTGAGTTGTTCTCCATTAAGGTTACCTCTAGCTTTCCTTTGTTTTTGAATGACGAGTTGAAAAAGCATAACATTTGTTTTACTAGTATTAATCTTTAGACGATTTCATTATACCAATGATTAATTTCATTTAAACATACTTGTAAATTGTTTTTAATGTTACTTAATTTAGTGTCAGAGATGTATACAATAACATCATCAGCAAAAATATTACAAACTGCGGACGAAATGCTTTGAACAATGTCATTTATAAATATTAAATAAAATCCGACCTAATACTCCCCTTGTGGAATACCTACGGTTAAATCAATAGAAATGGATTGTTTACCGTGACATCTTACAGATTGCTTTCGGTTTGTCAACTTCTGAACCATAAAAGTTCATTTCCAGATACCCCATATTTTTCTATTTAATAATAACATTTCATGATTAATTGTGTCAAGCATTTCGATATGTCTAAAAAACAAGCGCCTACCATTTCATGATTATTTAGTGATTCATACCAGTCATCTACAACACGATGGAGACAAGTTACTGTAGAATGATGTTTTTAAAAAAGCAGATTGATCAGAGGTTATCAAATCATTATCAATTAAGTAAGAGTGAAAACATTTTAAACTAATTTTCCATAATTTTGGCAAGATGGCATACAATTGAAATTGGTCTATAATTCGAACAAGAATCCTTTTGTCCCTTTCCTTTATAAATAGGAGTTACTCTTGAATACTTTCCAATCATGAAATACATTCCATTTTTTAAAGAGTAATTAAAAATAAAAGTCACGACTTCAATATGAGAGATGATGATATTTAAGCAATTTACTATCAAAATCTAAAATGTCTAAGTTACTATCGCAACTAAGATTAGATAACAGTTTATATACCTCACTTTCGGAAATAACTTTCATATTAAAAGTATATACACATTTTGGGTTTTTCCAATTTGGTTGTTTGCAATGATGGAAAGAATTAGTGATATTTTCGTCCAACATTAGCAAATGTTCATTAAGGTTTCAGACTTAGGTCATTATGAACAGAATTAGATATTTCATATTACCAGTAGCCATATTGAGTTCTTTCCAGAGTTTTGGAGTCATTTAAACTGGGAGGAAATATCAATAAAATAATTCTTTTTGCTTTACGGATAGAAAAGAGAACATTATTTCTTGCTTTACGGTATTCATCTTTCAATTTTTCATTATCATCAGACTTATCCTTTAGGTAGTCACGTTGATACATAAGTTCAAGAATATCATTGGTCATCCATGGATTATATCTATTTTTTACCCGTACTTCCTTTATAGGAGCATGTTGATTACAAATAGATAAAATGCTTCCTTCATTCCAACAAATATGATCATTGATAATTGAATTATCATAAACATTACCATTACTATAGGATAAAATATCACATTTATTTATATCATTAAGAAAGGAAATTCATTAAACTTTTTAAAATCTCTGACCCTGACTGTTTTATGTTGCGCTTCGTGAACATCAAAATTAATACAGGTATAAATTAAGTAATGGTCACTCAACCCAATTTAGCGACATCGCATAAAACATGTTGGTCCGGTATTGTTGTAAAAATCAGATCAATACATTTTGAAGAATGAATGTAGTACGTGTTGGCTGATTATTATTTGTGTGAGAGAATATAAACATTCAACAGTATATAATGGATTATCAAAAGTGCGTCACCAAACTGATAATCAATATTGAAATCACCTAGGATTATTATTTCTTTGTCTTCCATTGTCATATTAGCAAGAATGTCTGAGAAATGATTAAAAATTAACATCCGCATCAGGGGGACGATAGATACAACAATGAATGCTTTATGTTTCTTAAAAGTCAATTCAAGTAATATAGTTTGAGCTCAATATTAGAAGCAAGATCATTTCGTTCAGTAACATGCAAAAGTTTTGACAAAAATACAAACACCACCACCTCGTCTGGCTTCTCGATCACATCTAAAAACTGTATACTCTTGAATAAGGATTTCATTATCTGCAATGTTTGTGTTTAACCAATACTCAGATATACAAAGAACATCCAAATTTAACTTTGATACTAGGAATAGTATTTCTCTATTTTAGGAAAGAGGCTCCTGCAATTTATGTGAGCACATTTAAGCCCGTTGAATTGCTTCAAACGAGTGCTACAAATGTCATATTCATTACAACTAGGAGGGACATTATCAGTTGTTTGGGTTTCATTTACATGCTGTGTAATGTCATTAGAGGCACTGGCACTCTCTTCTTGGCCGATTTCCTAAAAGTGGGGACAATATCTAAGTTTATGGCCCATCTGAAAGCAACGACGACATTGCAGCTCAGCGCCATGTCGACAGTGTTGAGATCGATGGTTTGGTTCGCCGCAAAACTCACATCTTGTATAAAACATTGCGATAAGATCCGGATGGAGCACTAGCTACCGAAGCGTAGGACGGGGGATTGTAGTACGATATGCGCTGTTGTGGATAATTATTCATTGGAGGTACATTGTATTGTGATCTGGGTGGGAGCGGTTGGGGTGTGTACGGTCACGTGACTGGTTATAACGTAGACGTGGCGTCTGTTGGTAAGGAAACGATCGCGTTTGCTGAATACGAGGCTGATCTGTTGGGTATGTTGGGGGTGGGTAGGAAACTGGTGCTGCTTGTAGAGGAGGTCGCTGAGGAGGGTTGGGTGTGTATGGTGGATAGCGGGGAGGATTTTGTGAGGTACCAGGAGGCGGAGGTTGACTTCGAAGTGGAGGGAAAGCTGGTGTTGAAGATGATCGCTGATTGATGGCCGTTGCATAATTCGATGATGGGTAAGTGTATTGGGAGGGAAATTCTGCGGTCTGCTATCTGTTGTCGGTTTATCAAGCAGGGCTTCGATGGCATGCTTGACTTGTTTCATCTCATTACAAAGTTGATCAACCCTTTGGTTGAGGCACCTACATTTCATGCAAATTCCATTTCTTTCATTACACTTCAGGTTACACAATCGACACAAATTCTCCGTAGTTTCAAAGATCGTAGAATGGACACTGTTACTATGCAAAGATTCATTAATATGATCAGGATCGGCTTCAGTGGAGTCGGCAGATTCTATGGCGTCATTAACCAAACAAAATGACGACAGATTTCGGGGTTTAAATCAGGATAAACCATTGTTAATTCACCAAGATAGAATTCAAATAGTAGATAGTCCATCAGGCACAGTATCATGCACCTTAAGGATTAAATTCAAGGTATATTGAAGACTTTTT
Organism: Paracentrotus lividus; assembly: GCA_940671915.1. NCBI lineage: Eukaryota > Metazoa > Echinodermata > Echinoidea > Camarodonta > Echinidae > Paracentrotus > Paracentrotus lividus. The sequence goes on from CALNVZ010001574.1 coordinate 162,267, forward strand.
GAGGTAGCCCATTTCGGCAATTTGTATTTGAAGTTCGATGAACCTGGAACTCCGTTGTATTTGTTACTACGTGGCGGTTTAACCCCCAGGTTAGCCTCTTCCATCTTCGCAACCATGAAGCCGAGAGAAAACTTTCCCTAACATGGAATGGTACTCCTCTTGACTTTTGTCAACGACCTGTATACCTTGGTGTTACCCTTGATAGGACACTGTCATTTAAGTACCATATTGACAAGGTAAAGGGGAAGGTGAGGACCAGGAACAATCTCCTCAGGAAACTTGCAAATTCGTCATGGGGTGCCAGTGCACCTACTCTACGGACAACCGCTCTGGCGTTGTGTTATTCTGCAGCAGAGTACGCCTGCCCCGTTTGGGAGAGGTCAGCACATTCACACAAATTGGACCCTGCACTCAACGACTGCTGCAGAGCGATTACAGGTTGCCTGAAACCGACGAGCGTAGACAGTCTGCACGTCCTGTCTGGCATTGCACCACCTGACATCCGACGATCTGTAGCCAGCAGAATGGAACGTCTTCGTCAAACTCAGGATACTCGACATCCCTGTCACGATGTTGAACTACCCCAGAGACGTTTAAAGTCAAGAAAGAGCTTTCTACAATCTGTCCAACCCCTGACTGAACCACCTCACGTGGCCAGATGCAGACTTTGGGAAGAGAGACGCAACATAAGTCACCATAATGGCAAGCTCCCTCTCCCTACTAAAGAACAGCTGCCCCTAGGCCAACATCAAGATTGGGGGACGTGGAAGTCCCTTAATCGACTTCGCACAGGAGTCGGTCGATGTAAAGCTAACTTGCGAAAGTGGGGTTACACTCAAGACGATAACATAAATTGCGATTGTGGTATGCCGCAAACTATGGGACACCTCCTTCAATGTCCAAATAGAGAACATTGCAACCAGGATGATCTCATGGCTGCAAATGAGAGGGCAGTACTATGTGCAAAGTCATGGCCAAATATATAATTTTGTTAGGGTTATATAACATGTACATATATTCATATTATACTTAATGTTGTAAATGGTGGACACGAAAGAAGAAGACTAAGGACGCAACCTCGCGTCACCTACTATGCCATTATTAGCCAATCATTGACTTGTAGCTGGGGGCGTGTTGACATAAATTTCCCGCCTATGCAAGTTCGTACGCTTTAATTTTTGCGGGCAGTATATTGCTATCCATATGCCCATTCTCTTGAGAACTGCACTCTCTCGCAAATGGATTTATTCGATAATTCGAATAATCTTATTATCTGTCATTAAAAAAAAAGTGTTTTCGAAAACTTTTGTATGTTGTGACCAGGGACACTTGTCTCATTTCATTTCCTGGATGATGCCGTTCTTATTTGGCCGTGTATTGGTACCTAATGACCATTATTTCTTTCAAACACGTATAACCGAAACATATGTTGCAGTTTGATTTTCCAATTCCCTGATATTCCCCACCTCCCACATTTTAATTTTGGGTACCTTTGGTTTTTATCCTTTACTCTGTTTCAGAAATGACCGAGTCTTATCATCTAATGCCTTTCCGTATTCATAGCTATTATTATTTATGTATATATTTATTATCATTTTTTAACACATGAAATAATCACCTTTCCAAAGCATTAATTCTGCTTACTTTAAATCAATTTTATTTCGCAAACATTCGATAGATTTCATATTGTTTACATATTAGTATTCACTACGAAATATAGCTGTGTTTACCAACATAAATGTATACGCTAGGTTTATATTGGGCCGTATGTAGAAAAAAAAAACCCAACCCAAAACAAATCAGTATTTACTATCACTTTTTACAACATTTGCACTGTTCACCAAGTATTTTATTTAAACTTACGTCTTTACTGATTGTTGAATATTGAGAAATTTCCCTGCCTTCTTGAATATCCAATCATTCATTTTCTGCTAGTTCGTAGCAGAATATTGTTATGTAAATTTTTTTCCTAATGAAATGATTCTCATGTAGAATATTTGAAACATTTAATGAAAGTATGATTTTAATGCTCTTTTCGAAAAAGAACATCTCGATCAGATAATTGATTGACATAGTTACAGGTGCCTTAATGAGGGGATATCAGGTATTACTTACAATCAGAAATCAATGGGTAGATATTTGATTTCAGCCAGTGATTACTTATTCGTATATATGCATACGGCCTATCGAAATTAACTGTATCTGACCCTAATCTAAGATTTACTGTAAACTTTTAAAAAAACCTCGTGCAGAAATAGGTAACTCAACATATTTACTGCATGTACTAACTAATTTTATATCATCATAAAGGATGAAGTTATTTTGGGGGAATCGACGTGTCTCTATTAAACCCCCTTAAAACAAACAAAAAACACGAACTTCATTTTTCTTTTACCATATGATTACATTAATTTACAAAAGCCATACATATAAGGTCATGTGTCACATGTTGGGGTAGGGTGGAGGCGGTACATTTTGGAGGAATAATTATCACATTTGTTCACATAGCATGAAAATGATCTACACTGTTAGAAACAAATAAACAAGTTGTTTAAAATCTTAAACAACTGCGTGCTAACCGGTGAATCGCACAGCGTTGTTTAGAAATTAAACAACCTGTAGTTGTTTAAAACTTTAACACTCTTGTTGTTTAAAAGTTTAAACAACCTGTTGTTTAATGGTTCTTTAAGATATCAACAGTATTGTTTAACGCTTCTCTCCAAAAATAAAAACGCTCCAACTTTCGATTAACGCGGCCGTGTATCAAACTCACGACCTTTCGATTCTAAGGCAGACGCACTATCCACAGAGCCAACATATCTGTACATACACGAGTTTAATGTGTGAGACTTAAGTCCTTCGCCATGATTGAAATGTTGAGCTGATTTACCTTCCATATGTAACGAGTGATGCCATGAGTTCATGACTGTCAAGTGACATTTGCTTCGGCCTGTTTAAACAAAACTGTTTGATATCTAAACTCTAATCTCTAAACAGGTCTTTTTGAGGCTATAAAACCTCGCTTTTCCGGTTTTAAAAAACAATGTTTAAATATTAAACAAGAATGTTTAACTTTTAAACCAACATTTTTTGGAAACAGCAAAATTTTTAAACCGCGTTCTAACAGTGTACAGTCATGAGCTGTGCAATAACTCATATTGGAGATAATTTATCAGGCTACATGTCTGTGAAGTTTCAGCTTTGTTATGCTCATATCCTACGGTGGAGGATCCTATGGTGGAGGATCCTACGGTGGAGGCACGTGTTAAAGCATAGGGAATTCCCATTTTTGTTACTTTCTTATTCTTTGTTGCGTTAAATCTTTGCAGCCAATTGGTCTTATGGGTTGATGTATTATTCTCTTTGGAATTTACCTGGTTTTAGATAAATGCGAAGTAGATTTTTCAAAAGTCATTTAATCAATTAATTAATCAATTAATGCACACATCCTCATAGACAATGCATTGCAGGCATCAAAAATTGCCATATGCAATTTTATAGCAATGATTGTGACTTTTTCGCCATTTTCTTTGCATGCATGTAGATAAACGATTAAGTGGAAACATATTACTTGCAATAAACTTTGTTTGAGTTATAATCCAAGAGTAAAAGACAGGATTTTTGCCTTTTTTGGTACTATTTTTCTCCTTTTTTGACACCCTGTAGCGCAGTTACAAAAAAAAAATTGTGTTGCAAGTTTATATTTTTTAGAAGCATAGGGTCTTATTAACACAATTCGAGATAATTCATTTCATTTGGTGCAAAGATTAAGAAATTATTCGCCAGTAAAATTGTGAAGTTTTGAAAACCATTTTTTCCTGTAACACTCTGTATAGCTTTTATGACACACCCTATACAGGCACAAAAATATGCTAACAATCTTCCTTTAAATCTCTGCTTTCAATATATATATATATATATATATAAGTTTATACATGTCTCACTCACTACTAAGAAACTAGAGATGTTTTATTGTGACAATGTACATTTCTACAATTTTTTGGACATGTACCGCATTTTCCACCCAACTCAAGACATGTGGCCATGAAGTATTTATGACTGATAATATAAAGATGTATCATATGAAGATTTAAGTATCGTCAAATAAATGATATGTATACAAATCAAAATTAATGTTACAACTACATACTAGACGATTTTAAAGTAAAATCCTATTGACATTTAATCAAAAAGGTCGGTCTAAATATATATCACATTAGCTACAAGAGGATTGCCTCTTTAAATATTCAACGTACTATATTTAATTTATCTTGATATCAACGGTAAACAAGCACTATGCTGTTCTCACATATTTCCCGACGCCTATTGATACGAGAGAAACTGAAACAGAGAGTATACTTTGGTAACCTTATGGAAATAAAGAGTTACAATAAAAACATAGATAAACAAATAAATAATAAAACCACTTGGTCACCCCGGGTTACACACACATGGGTATTAAGCACGTTGCCGTGTGTTTGATACCCCCAAATTTCATGCTTTTGGATAATAAAATCTTCGTCAGTTTTCAAGTGTTGATGGAGCACATTGAGCTTTAACTTCTGACGTTCAGCCTCAGATCAGATGAAAGCAGATAGAAATTGAACATCATGTTTCATTTCCCTGCTTCATTTATTTATTTCCTCCCTGTTCCTTGTATTTTCAGCTTTCCAGTAAAACCCATTTTTACAAAATAATCAATTGTTATATTTCCTGTTTTACAATACATGAAATACTACTATACTGCAAAAGCAGTTGAGATAAAGTAACAAAACAAATGTTAAAGCTAACACCGGCCAGTTACAGTAGAGGACCACATCCACCAGTGTTGAATTAAAAGCAAGTGCTTGGTGTTTCTTCAACACAACATGCTGGGGTTGTGATTATGTTTGGTGTAAATTTACACATTGGGAGTGATAGTCTATTGAAGATTGGCTGGTGTTAATTCAACTTCGGTTTTGGGGTGAAAGTATTAAATTATGTAAACTTAAGCAGTATTTGCTATAATAATAATAATAATATTTAGTTTTAATATAGCGCATTTCATCACTATTCGCAAATACAAATGCGCTTTACATGTTACGGTAATAATCATGCTTATATCAAAAGTACTATAAATGTCTAGAAAACAAAATAAATTGATATACAAAGTAAACATACAAATATTATCACAGATCTATATCTCTATCAAATCAAACTATTATTATTCCGAACTGCAAAAAGGACAACAAGTGGTTTTAGAGTAGTTGTATTGATACTAATACCAAAATCTAACATCACAAGTTTAACGCCAGTGTTTTTGCATTGTATAATCATTATGTATTTTTGTTATGTATATAGATTCATTGTGCTCAATCAAATATCATGAATTATTTTTTAAAAAAAGTTTCGTGTCAGAATGTGGAAAATAAAGGATAAACACGTGCTCAATATTGTATATTTATCATAATTTTTTTTCAAATACGTATATTAAATATTGCATGGAACTTATTCAGGATTGCATTTCGCATATGGTTCGATTATTAGATATGCTCTGTATTGATTACTGTATTGTATCACATGCAATAGCTACACCACGATTACATGAAAAATAATTATACATTCAATAAAAACAGATTAAACAAATCGCAAATGCTAGTCGAAGTTGGTCTCATTTGTAGATCACAATTCATGACGGTTATCAATATTATCAATGAACCTATGTATAAAAATGACACACCCTGGGCTCTGTTGCTAGAATTTTTTATGTCATAATTTAAGTCGTTAATTATGGCATAACTCCTGACGTGAATGTATGTCATGATACATATCAACACAAATCTTGGGAGGATAATATTAATGATTATGACCATTACCATTCATCACAATCTGGTTTTAAAGGAAAATCAATCCGTGAGTAAAAAATGTGTTTATTTTGATTTTGTTTTCTGATATTTTTATCTGCCAAATTTACTCAAATGTATTCGAGGGAATGAATCAAGACAATCTTGACAAAATAAATTATCTCCCATGACTATTTGCAGCCTGCCATTTTCATCACTCTAGATAAAAAAAATAATTAAAAAAAAAATTAAATCCCAAAGGACTGATAGGAAGCAATCGATCTTTTCCATTCAAAAGGTGTTAGTTTCCCGCATCCTTTGTTCCAAATACCGATTTATCGGCTTTTGAATAGAATCTTGACATTTTAATACGGCTTAAAAGCTGGAAGCCGGATATTTCCCGGGGTGGAACAGGATCCCGCGGGAAACTGATGCCTTTTGAATGGACAAGGCGCCCCAGTAAACTGGTCTATTAGACCAAATTGCAAATGTATTCAAATTCATGGGTATTAGAGCTTTTGTATTTCAAAGGTCAGAATGCGGCCTATATACATTATACACTGCTATGTCAGTAAGGCAATGAATACCTTTTTCATGCCAAATTAATTGCTTTCTTCTAAAATAAGTTAAGACATTTTTGTTGTTGTATACTCATCTTTATTCTAATTCTAATACTAATAATGATGATAATAATTTTTGATATTTTACCGCGCTTTTCCCATTTACATGCATTAGGCCCAAGCATAAAAAAAAAACAATATTAATGTAATGCATGTAGATAATGTTTAATTTTTAAATAATTACTGTTACAGGTTAAGAAAGAAATCCGCTTTAAGTGCCTTTTTGAAAGTTTCAACTGAAAGGGGACTTTGAATCATTTTGACGACAAATTTTGTGTCATTGATAGGGAACAACTTAACTTAAAGTTTGAAATATCTTCCTGAATAAACTTTTCCCATTGAAACATTATATTTCTAAGCACTTCTGTTCAAAAGGGCAGGACCAAGTAGTAATGGGATATCATATATTTCAATAACTTTATCTGTATTAATTTTATGTCTGTCTGGAACATATCTGAGTGAAATCTTGCAAACCAATAATTGCAAAACAATACAACTATCGAATAAAACTAAACAGCAATATTCACACTGTCATAAAGTTCTTCAAATCATGTTGCTCATTTAAAAATTGTTCGTCTAAAAGGCCTGATTCATAATTTATACAGAACATGTATTGAAATGAAGCTGTATGAATATGAGATACCTTTTAGACAAATTATTAAATATATTCTTTTCTTATTTTTTCAAAAATTTTATTTGATGATTTTATTATCATTTTTTCATGTAAAGACGTACAGATCATGATCCCCATAGAAAAACAGGGATAATACGTGATTATAAGCTGAGACGGACAATACAACATATACGATGTAGGGTACATGCAGGTAATCCCTGCTGGAAAGAACACACTCATTCATATTGTGAACACAGTGTGAAAACATAGTTCACACTGTGAAATTGATTTCACAATGTGAAAATGCCCCAATTTAACATTGTGGAGCACCACAATGTGGAAAACTACACATTGTTCACAATGTGAAAATTGATTTCACAGTGTGAATATACCAGCTCACAGTGTGAAATTGATTTCACAATGTGAAAACGCCCCAATTTAACATTGTGGAGCAGACTTCACAATGTGGAACACAGTGTGATCACACTGTGTTTCACATTGTGAATGAGTGTGTTCTTTCCAGCAGGGATATGGGCCCCCTAAGCTCATTTGCCTAATTTGCATAAAATTACAAAATGACACACAGTCTAATCTTTGTTTATATGAATCAATAACTACTGCTCTAACTTGTATTGTGAAGAAAAACGATTATCACCAACCCCCCTGTCTGCAATATTCAAATGTTGACGTCATTACCAAAGTGCCCATATTACCTGCATGTGCAGGTAATATGGGCACATGTATTTAATGTATGTTTTAAAAACTACAATGACTCTACCATGTCTGGAATTTGCTTAAAATGTTAAAAATCATTAACTTTAAGATATCATTTGAAATTATAAGACCTTTTAGTAAATACTTTGACTATATATTTCATTGTTTTGCATTTTGTATAATTTTTCTTTTTTAAATATTATTTAAATATTATTTTCATTATACAGGTCAATATAGGCCTACAATAAGTTATTTATATTAATTATATATTGTGAATATACCCCAAAAAAATCGTAGCAATGAGATTGATGCCTCATCCCAATACTAAGTACCAAAATCATTTCCGCCATTTTGGATGGCCCATATTACCTGCACTAATGTTGCTGTGTCAGGCAAGCATTCAATGCCACATTGCATCTCTTCAATACAACAAATTGACCTGTACACGCTAGTATGATCAAAATGAAACTATAAGCTTACTAAATATACAAAACAATTGACGTTACCCCCTCAAACACTGTTTCACCATCACATTCTGTGAAATATCAAATTTTACATCAGGGTAAGAAAATGCCGTAAGTTTTACCTACCTTGTTGGTTTTCAGTAGTTTTCTCAGAGAAATTTCGGCATCAGATGCTCTCATCATGATATATGTTCGTATACAGTTCATATGAACAACATTATGGTGCTCCCACCGGTCACCGGTCACCGGTCGACGGTCACGACATGATTTGCTTCAGGTGGCCCATATTACCTGCTGGCCCATATTACCTGCATGTACCCTATTCTAATTTTTAGAGCCTGTATTTATTTTGTTATCATTGGTTAATGGTAAAAACAAATAAAAGATTTTGTAAATGCAAACGTGGTTTATGATGTCGGTAAAGATAAAATGAAACGGAAACAAGACTTCAATTAAGATAAATCGGTCCTTGTTATGGGGTTCATCCATTTATGTTCGTTCCAGCACTGCATACTCTGGGTCAAATCTTGGCTGCACCTGAATATTATTGGGTAAAGTAAACGAGGGAAATCTTATTAGTTATATCGACATAACGATAGTCAATGAAAGAAACTGAGAATGGTATGTTAAAAAGAAGGAACAACTTATTAAGAAACGAGTACAAGAGGTTTTTATCAGGTGAATTAATAATTCACCTGATTAAAGAAACTAGGTGAATCCGAAGATTCGTCATAGAGATTTAAGGTATAATTTATGAAATCAAGGGATAACAATATTCATGTTGTTCTTATGAGACAGTAGTCATATAGCCAGATGCATGTGTGTGCATGTTCGTTTACTTTATTTTTTTATTTCATTTATTATTGTTATTATTGTTATATTTATTTATTTATTTCTTCTTCTTCTTCTTCTTCTTCTTTTTTTTTCGGGGGGGGGGGGGATACTCCCAAAGTCAGAACAGAACATTAAAGCAGCCATCATAATAAAAGAAATGCATAGAGGTTTGACTGCTACACCCCTACCCCATAACATATTTACCTACCATCATCTTCATCACATTATTAGATTTATTGAAACACAACTGAGAGCTTCCACTCAAGGATCCTCTTAAAACTAAACTATAAAGCTATTAATATGCTATTGTCACGATTGTCTAAATGTGGTATGAAAATCGCTTGTTGTCATGATCAAAACAATATGATAAATTGGATTGGAAACCGATTGCTTTCATAAAGTAATAAATTGTGATCTTTTCTTTGGAATAAGAAGGCAACTACTTCATATTCGCCTTTTAATTACAATAATGTTAACAATATGGTTCATTGTATTCTTTTCATTATTAAAGTAATTACGCCTACATTATTACCTTTGACTCACGTCTGCTGTCATTCTCCTGTTTGCTGACTACAGCATATTCAGCCTTTGAAATAGATATTAATATATAATATGCATAAATAAAGGAATAATTTACTAACTAGACGACTTAAACAAAAATCATCTCAAGCAAAAAATATACTTAGTACAGATGCGGTACTTTGGGCCTTCTGTTGAAACCTAAACATAATGGTGTCGAAAATGATGTAATCTATAGGCTAACCCTTAACAACTTGATTTCTCTCCTTTTCCAAGGAGTAAAATTGTGTAATTGGTTCTAAAGATATTTCAACCTTGATTAGAAAAGACAGCGTTAAAAAGCACTTTTATAACATTTTAAATTTCCAAAGACACCACATTATATTATATTGGAATAAGGGATGACTGGCTGTTCTCTGTGAATTGAGTTCAGATTATCTTTCAAAACGGATAAACTATGGATCAAACATGCTTTGATCTCTTGGCAAGACAAAAATAGAAATATCATTTACAACAGTTTGCCACATTCTTTACTTCTCTTCAAGGTAATATAATAATAAATATTAATTTTGAAATGGCAATAGGAGAGGAATTCAGTTCACCTGACCAATAACTAGAATACCTTAGTGTACTTCATTTTGTGTCTCAATTGGAAATCTGTAAACAATTTTCAATAATATAAACTCTCTCATGGAACCTTTCAATTTTAATTCCTTTGTTTTACTTACAACATGACTGTACAACATGTGCATTTCGATTTATAGTTACCAAGCCACTAGTTGTCTGTTTGTATACGTGTGGTACCATGGGTTCTGTGCGCCGGGACTTATCTACAACCGCATATTCAAGCTCAACATCTTCTCCCTACAAAAAAAAAAAAAAAAAACGACAACAACAACAACAAAAAACAACAACAAAACAACAACAAAACAAACAAATAAATGAAAAAAAATCTGAAATCTTATATGCTCATTTCTATTTCATTTGATTCAACAGACCTGATACAACAGATATTTCCTTTGTGCCAAGTTTCATAGCCATAAGAAAAACATTGAATATCAATCATTACTATTTTTAATTCCACCTACCACGTCCTTTCTATCATGCAATCTTAAATAAAAAATAAAATCAAATGAGTTTCCAGGTATTAGTTTCGCCTTGGAGCGTTTCCGTGATTCACTAAGACCATTACTATCGGCAAGTATTGGAATATTTACCATGTCATTTGATGTGTTTGGGTATACGTGTGGTACAGCTCCAGGGTCCCTTTTCTTTGATTTATTTACCACGGCATACTCAATATCAGCATCCATATTCTAAGAGGAAATGACAGTGATCATAATGTATGACGTACAACATGACTCGAAGAGTTCTGTTTTATACTGATGTTAAATCGGTTTGGTACCAAAAAAAAGTTCTATCATTGTTTTACTGTAGACCAAACCAATCACAATCTTTTGAAATCATCGATTTATTGAAGAGGGTCGTATTACTTTTATGGAAAATATTTACTCTCTCTGATGAAATATGTTTTACAATAATAACAATTGATATATATTTTAAAAACGTAACCCCTAAATTCAATAAAAAGATTCGGAACGGTAAAATAGTTTTATTTTGTAATCCAGTTCATAAAAAAAAACAGGAGAGTGCAAATTGATAAAGAAATTCAAAAGCATTATTACACGTTTATAACCACTATTTTATTAGATATGTCTATACATCACTGAAAGAATTCGCGTAATTTACCCTTTGAGATACCCCTCTAACCCAACTGTTCGCTCTCTCTGACCCACTGGCCATGGCCTCATTATGGGAAACAGGTACCAATGTTCGCAGTGGAACAACTTTCATGCCTTTTGGAACGGTTGGTGCCTCCCTAGGGTTTGGTAGCGGTCGGTCCCTAGAGGGCTGATCTGAAGGAATAGGTGGCAAGGAACCCCGAGACTCCGATGGCCTTGATATAATGACGCCTGCTACAGGAGCCGTACCTGTCTCTGCGCCAGCATTCAACTTTTCTAAAAACAAACATAAATTATATATATTTTTAAATATATCAAACATCATTGTATACAAATGTAAGGAGGAAACTACTCATTAACATGGCTCTGGTTCTTGTATGAAATGTAGACGAAAGAATACCAAGACGAAACGGACGTTCCTTAACCCTAACTTACCTGGGGGGGGGGCCATTTTGGCCCCCCCCTCGACATTTTTTGCGATAAATCTGCAGTGCGAAATTTTTTGATCGCGCCGCTCACTGACTTTTTACTTTCAAGTCTTGCGCATCTTTTAAAAATATTTTCGCGAAAATCGGGCGTACCGTTACGATGTAACACGATTTTCAAAAATTTTCGTCAGACCAAAAATAGCTCAAAAACGTGATTTCATGTACAAAGTCAATACAAAATGTGCTTTCAGCTAGAATTCATAAATGAGTGATTATTTTTAATTTTATTGACAAGAGTCATTTAATTTGATGCTATTTATGGCCGAAATAATGTCATAGATGAATTGTGTCGAAAAAACAATAAAAAAATAAAAACATCAAAAAACAAAGAAATACATAAGAAATTAAAAAAACAATAAAATACATAAGAAATCGATTTTGGTACAGGAATTTTTTTCTTGTACAATTCTTTGGAATGACATATAGAATATTTTCCCCAAAAATCAGCTTTCTATGAGCTTTATTTAGTGAATTAGAGCAAAAAGTATGATTTCATGAATAAATTAGGATAATTAATTCATATAAAATAAAATATATGAATTTCGTGTAATTTACCTATACAACCGCGTAGATTATGTCATTCTCTACCTTCATGCAAATTTTCGTCGCGATCGCGCGATCCGCGGCCGAGATCTTAGGGGGGGGGGGGCATAAGGCCCCCCCCAGGACTTTAAGCTCACGAAATAGCCCAGGTAAGTTAGGGTTAAAACCCTTTCTTTGTTTACGCTATATGCTTTCGGCTACTTAGCTTTCTTCTTGGGCTGTACAAACAAGAAACCAAACACAAAACATATACATAGTACACAACAAATAGAACAAATATATATATAGATAGATATAAACAAGCATATATATATATATATATATATATATATATATATATATATATATATATATATATATATGAAGAGGTTGATTCCAAAAGGGTTTAAATCCATATTTGACCAAAGTTCACTTTTTAAGGTAAATATAGGGCACATGCAGGTAATATGAACCAGCAGGTAATATGGGCCACCTGAAGCAAATCATGTCGTGACCGGTGACCGGTGTGAGCGCCATATTGTTGTTCTTATGAACTGTATACGAAAATCTATCATCGTGAGAGCATCTGATGCCGAAATTTCTCTGAGAAAATTGCTGAAAACCAAAGTAAATAAAACTTACGGCAATTTTTAAAAGAAAGAGTGTTTGAGGGGGTAACCTCAATTGTTTGTATATTTAGTAAGCTTATAGTTTCATTTTGATCATACTAGCGTGTACAGGTCAATTTGTTTCAGTGAAGGGGTGCTATGTGGCATTGAATGATTGCCTGATATAGCAACATCAGTGCAGGTAATAAGGACATTCCAAAATGGCGGAAATGATTCTGGTACTTAGTATTGGAATGAGGCATCAAGCTCTTTGCTACGATCTTTTTTGGTTTATTCACAGTATATAATCAATATAAATAAATTAATGTAGGCCTATATTGATTTGTATAATGAAAATAATATTTAAATAATATTAAAAAAGAAATAATATACAAAATACAAAACAATGAAATATATAGTCAAGGTATTTACTGAAGGGTCTTATAATTTCAAATGATATCTGAAAGTTGATGATTTTCAACATTTTAGGCAAATTCCAGACATAGTAGAGTCATTGTAATATTTTTACTGGACATATTTACTGGACCAAAAACATCAATTGTGCGAAAATGTGAATCTTTATTGGGAAATTAGGTGATTTACGGGAGTTTCATTCTAAAA
>CALNVZ010001574.1:192019-214208 GCA_940671915.1 Paracentrotus lividus
TACTGATCAAGATACATGTTTCAGATTTTCTGTTGCAATTAGTGTGAGGTTGACCCCTTTTTTGTCCTAGAATGACTGTACTATATCTATATGTTGCTTGTTTATTCAAATACTAGTACTGTATTTGTAAATATGTATTTTTTAATGGATGTGAAATAAATGAACTGAACTGAACTGAACTGAATTAATACAAAGAACTTATTTGTTATGTGCTGTTGTTTTAATGAAATGCTATTTTAAAGGGATCTTTTAATGCAAAAAGGTGTGGATCTTGGTAAGCCTTACCCTTAATTAATATCTTCACTTTCTCATAACTCCAATTACAACTACTTCTTATCCTCGTCATTCTCAACCACCACCACTCCTTTTGTCACACATGTGGTCTTTATTATTTCCCCTCACTAAACACCTGTTATCCACCACTTGCACCTTTCTAAACTCCTCCTTCTCCTTTTCCCCTGCCAGCATATTATCATCCTCTTACCCCTCCTCATCCTCCATCATTAATCCTCTTCTCCCACCATAACTTTCCTTCCTCCATCACCCTCAACCATCATTTGTCATTTCAGAACCGCCTCATCCTTGTTCCTGTCTTTCCCCCATCTATATTGTCTTCCTTCCCCTCAACCTCCTTTCCAGTCTTCTTCTTCTCTTGTGTCCTATCCTGTCCTCCTGAACTACCATCAACTGGCCGTGTCCTCTTTCCAAAACATCCTCATCCTTGATCCTCTCCTTCATCACAAGCTGCTTGTCTTTCTCTTCCCAGGTCTCCCTTCCTCTTTTGAGCCTTTGTAATCTTTACCATTCTCTTCTCCTCCTCCCTACTCACAACCACACCTACCATGCCCACCACCCTTTTCCTATTCAATGAAGAAAAATATACATCATATCAGTACCTATTGGGCTTTAAATATTGTCGTTACTTCTCTGAATGGAGTTGCTTAATGTTGTTTAATGTCTTGTGAGGGGGGGGGGGGTATTTTTGCATTTTGAACAAAGTCTTTCTTTGTGACAAACATTCCTTGTTATAAATGATATAAAGAAAGCTCATTAATTTGTTAACTAAAGGAAAAAAAAACAAACTTGTATTGATAGTCATTGCGTTAAACATAACCCTTCTTTCATAACTTTGTTTTGGTGTGGTCCTACAGGTGCTCAACCCTATCCAGGGGTAAGCGATGATGAACTGAAAGAGAGAATCACAAATGGATGCAAAATGAGGAGGCCACGTCATTGTGGAGAGAATTTGTAAGTAGATCTTCCATCTTATATTAGTTTACTATTCATTTTGGAGCATTAAATTGAAACAAAAATATTTGACAAAAGAAATGGAGGGAGGTTTAACTTGTTTTCATATTGTAATACTGGTGTTGTTGTTGTTGTGTAAGATTCTAATAATCATTGATATCGTAAAGTAGCAGGATATAGTTTACTAATAAATGTTCATTGAAATGACCAATTACCACTTTTGATTATTTTTTATCTTGAACCGTGGTCATGTCATGTGTGTTGGTATTTAATGTTGAGGTCTTATTCTCCAATTTACAAAACATAATTTCTATAAATGTAACTTGCAGCTCAAACCTATATCACTCATTTATCTCCTGTACCTTACTTATACATGTTGTTTGAACACATGTCCTTCCTTGACAAATGAATACTTGAACACTCAATTGTCCCTTCAGTTCCAGTTTCACATAATTTTCAGGCCCTCAACCACTTTGACACGGAAAGTGAAACATGTCATGTAATGATTAAATGGACGAGAGTTTTAAATAAAATGTATAACCATAAAGAGTTTGCTTTATTGCTGAAAGATAGTTAATTGCCATGATGCTGTAACTACTAAGATTTTAATGCAGTATGGTACAACTTCTATACAAATAATCCTACAAAAAGTTTAAAATATACATTTA
Source organism: Paracentrotus lividus (assembly GCA_940671915.1). Classification (NCBI taxonomy): domain Eukaryota; kingdom Metazoa; phylum Echinodermata; class Echinoidea; order Camarodonta; family Echinidae; genus Paracentrotus; species Paracentrotus lividus. The sequence goes on from CALNVZ010001574.1 coordinate 193,936, forward strand.
TATTCACAGTACGATTGGTTCATGGTTACAACAATGCATGCCAAAAAGCTAATGGATGTAATATTGTGTTGTCGTCTATTATTATCTCTAGGACCAAAGAGCTAATCCCAAGTATCTACACACACAAAAAATAAAGATACTACACTTGATAATTTATAATGGTTGTCAAATAATCACCTGGCAAAATTAGGGTTAAAACAAATGTTAACTTTATGCGATAAATTTAAATTGTCAGATACAACATCATCACAGACTGTTGGAAATTAGAAATAAGGCACCGCATCAAATTTAGTGATATACAGAACAAAATCGGTTGGATTCTCGAAGGTTCAAATGTAAGTTCGGCTTACTCTAGCTCTGACTTTTCTTTTTATCCATCTTTTCCACTTGTCATTTATTTTTTCAACGTTAAATTTCCTAAATCATGATCATACGAACACATTGATAAAAATGTTTACATACTTATTTCATTTGTTATCATTTTGTACTCCGCATTTTCCAACACTTGCTTAGCTCTATGAATTTTAAACATGAAATTTAAACATATTGTGTCACTGTAAAAATCTGCTAAAATATATTTAATTTTCTTTTTACATTAAATCCATCACCCTTACACATATAAGTTCTCAAGTGTGGAAAAATAGTTGTAGTTTGTATTATTTTCATTCTCAACAGTGAGAGCTGGGTATGAAAATGGTCATACATATGAAGATAATTGTCCTGTGCAATTGATTTTTAATATGTTACCAATTGCAATATTCTGTATCAATAAGCTTCAGACCCTGATTGCCTACGCATGGTCATATATAATTAAATGTATTATTATTAATTTTTTTTAAATAACCCAATTATAACACTTAGTCCATATTCAAATGTATTTTACTTCATTTCTTCCTTTTGATATAGGACTACCTCTCGCTTAATAGATTGAGTGATGAAGATATCTACACCGACATACCTGATCTGGAATAATGGCTGAATATGGCATGTGGAAAGAATAATAATAGCTTTTGGGACTCTAATATGGATATATATATATATATATATATATATATATATATATATATATATATATATATATATATATATATATATATATATATATATATATATATATATATATATATATATATATATATATATATATTATAAACAGTACATATAGCAGTACTATGAACCGGACGTTTTATTTTTTATGCAGCCCAGATTGGGGATTTTTGCATGCTGAGAGTGTGGGAAGAAAAAAAGTCAGTGTTAGTGTTAGGTTAAGGGTTGTAATGATAATAATAAAAAAGGTCCCCGATCAGTGTTGCATAAGAAATAACGCAACCCGGACAAGAGCGGGTCAGATATATCTTTTCAAACAAAATTATTATTTTTTATTTTTATTTATTTATGTTTTGTATAAATTTGCAGGGCCTACATTGAATTATGTATTTTTGAAATAAACATTGAATTAAAGGAACTATGTATGCCCTAAAGCATATCATACCTTGTACAGAATATGGTATTAATGAGCGGCTTGCATATGAAGAGCCAAAACGGGAAGCCAACACGATTTTTACTCATAGTATCTAAGAATTATGCGAGTATAAATTAACATCTTTGTAATGGAGGTGTCACATTTACCGGGTAAATTGAACGGGTTTTCACCGTTCACCGAAAAACAACAAATTCCAACAGGGGGATATCAGGTATTACTTACAATCAGAAATCAATGGGTAGATATTTGATTTCAGCCAGTGATTACTTATTCTTAAATATGCATACGACCCATCAGTCGAAATTAACTGTATCTGACCCTAATCTAAGATTTACGGTAAACTTAAAAAAAAAAAACCTCGTGCAGAAATAGGTAACTCAAGATATTTACTGCATGTACTAACTAATTTTATATCATCATAAAGGATAAAGTTATTTTGGGGGAATCGATGTGCACTGAAAACCTAATCTCGTCCGTCAATGGACCGACTAGCTTTAAAGGTAGTCGGTCAAGACGGACTAGTTTTAAAGCTAGTCTGTCATGTTAGTCCGTCGAGACGGACTAACATACAACTGAATCTACATCTCTCAACTTGACGGACGAGCTTTAAAGCTCGTCCGTCAAGCTTGATGCTAGTCCGTCGACGGGACCGACTAGGACGATAAAAGTAGCTGGGTGGACCCAGTTTACCCATTAAAATGACCGACTAGCTTTTGATACAAATAGTTGCAACGTCGTTTCAACGTACCTTCTCTATTTACTCTGTTTCCGAGCATAATCAAGTTGATACATTCTGAAACAAAGGTTGTTTTGGCTTGACAATCTGAAAGCTTACGAGACAAACATCTATCATGAAAGGTATGCAATTCACGAGTACCGGTAGATTCCAAATATTGTTCTCCAATCTTCAGTTATAGACTAATTGAATACCTTGTTACTATAGAACTCAAGAACCCGGTATTTTCTTACTGATTGCTAGTAAATGCCCGGCTTAGCAACAACAGTGAAAAGAAGTTGGATACAATCAACATTTTCAAACAAAGGTTGTTTTGGCTTGACAATCTGAGAGCAATACGATAGCCGAAATAACATAAATCGTGACAAGTATGCCATTCACGAGTAGGTTAGAAATATTGTTCCATTGTTTAATTACAGGCTAATGGAATACTTCGTTACTATAGAACCCATGAACCGTCTATTCTTATAGATTGCTGGTGAATTCCCGGCTTAGCAACAGCAGTGAATAGAAGGTGGTACAATTATTTATTGAATAACATGCGCATTGCGAATCACTATTAGTTGCATTATCTGTATGTGAATTCCATTTAATGAGCAAACTGTACAGACGCACACTTAATATACCCGTAAAGCTTAAGATTTTGATTATATTGGCGATCTCCTCCCTGTGACATGACTGTGTGAGTATTCTTTTTTAATTCCTTATCTTTCAGTTCACAGATTATTTTTTCACATAGATTAATACTATAATCACCAACGCAAAAAATTATGTCTTGCCAAATCAATTTATAAATTGTGTGTATTTACAACGATAGTAACAATCACATTTAATTATGAAAATTGAAATTTAATTCTAATAATAAATATAGGCACCACTTTTTGTTTAGCTTACTTGTATCTCAAAGAAAAGAATATTGGATTAGAGGCACGACTTTGGGATTCTGAAGTGGCTCTCAAGGACAAGTGTATACGCCGAAAATGCAAAAGCAGGTAGGCCTACAACAAAAAGTCATGATGATGCAAGCCATGGCGGCGACCCCTGGGGCCCCGTGCCCCCATTATTTGATAATTGCCATAATGTTAACTAATTGTGCCTCCTGTATTAATTCCTGTCTTCTTCTTCTTCATCATAATAAGATTTCTTTTATTTTTTTAAATTAATTTATTTTTTGCTCAAATTCTTGTGACAAAAATGCGTGTTTTAATCGTATTTTTATAATGTCTTCTAATATTTCAGATTTGACGTCTCTGACAAGCTGGTGAAGCCATATTAACCTCGTTCGTCATGCTAGTCTGTCAAGACAGCAGCAATAACATCGCGGCAGAAAAGCGCGACAGACTAGCTTTTACACCATGACCGACTAGCTGTAAAGCTACTCCTGCTTAAAAGCTCGTCAGTCTGGGCATCACTACGACTAGCTTTTATGCTAGTCCGTCAAACTAGTCGGTCACGACGGACGAGCTTTAAAATTAGTCTGTCGTGACCGACTAGCTTTAAAGCTAGTCTGTCATGACGGACTAACTTGACGGACTAGCTTACAAGCTAGTCCGTAGACACGGACGAGTTTTAAAGCTAGTCCGAAATAACCGAGTTGTGTTGAAGGAAAGCTAGTCCGTCTACCCGTTTAGGTTTTCAGTGTGTCTCTATTAAACCCCCTTAAAACAAACAAAAAACACGAACTTCATTTTTCTTTAACCATAAGATTACATTAATTTACAAAAGCCATACATATAAGGTCATGTGTCACATGTTGGGGTATAGTAAAAGGATGGAGGCGGTACATTTTGGAGGAATAATTATCACATATTTTCACATAGCTTGAAAATGATCTACACTGTTAGAAAAAATAAAAAAGTTGTTTAAAATCTTAAACAACTGCGTGCTAACCGGTGAATCGCACAGCGTTGTTTAGAAATTAAACAACCTGTAGTTGTTTAAAACTTGAACACTCTTGTTGTTTAAAAGTTTAAACAACCTGTTGTTTAATGGTTCTTTAAAATATCAACAGTATTGTTTAACGCTTCTCTCCAAAAATAAAAACGCTCCAACTTTCGATTAACGCGGCCGTGTATCGAACTCACGAACTTTCGATTATAAGGCAGACGCTCTATCCACTGAACCAACATATCTGTACATACACGAGTTCAATGTGTGAGACTTAAGTCCTTCGCCATGATTGAAATGTTGAGCTGATTTACCTTCCATATGTAACGAGTGATGCCATTAGCTCATGACTATCAAGTGACATTTGCTTCGGCCTGTTTAAACAAAACTGTTTAATATCTAAACTCTAATCTCTAAACAGGTCTTTTTGAAGCTATAAAACCTTGCTTTTCCGGTTTAAAAAAACAATGTTTAAATATTAAACAAGAATGTCTAACTTTTAAACTAACATTTTTTTTGAAACAGCAAAATTTTTAAACCGCGTTCTTACAGTGTACAGTCATAAGCTGTGCAATATAAACTCATATTGGAGAGAATTTATCAGGCTACGTACATGTCTGTGAAGTTTCGGCTTTGTTATGCTCATATCCTACGGTGGGGGATCCTACGGTGGAGGCATGTGTTAAAGCATAGGGAATTCCCATCTTTGTTACTTTCTTATTCTTTGTTGCGTTAAATCTTTGCAGCCAATTGGTCTTATAGGTTGAGTGATGTATCATTCTCTTTGGAATTTACCTGGTTTTAGATAAATGCGAAGTAGATTTTTCAGAAGTCATTTAATCAATTAATTAATCAATTAATTAATCAATTAATGCACACATCCTCATAGACAATGCATTGCAGGCATCAAATATTGCCATATGCGATTTTATAGCAATGATTGTGACTTTTTCGCCATTTTCTTTGCATGCATGTAGATAAACGATTAAGTGGAAACATATTACTTGCAATAAACTTTGTTTGAGTTATAATCCAAGTGTAAAAGACAGGATTTTTGCCTTTTTTGTACTATTTTTCTCCTTTTTTGACTCCCTGTAGCGCGGTTAGAAAAAAATCATTTTGTGTGACAAGTTTATACTTTTTAGAAGCATAGGGTATTATTAAAACAATTCGAGATAATTCATTTCATTTGGTACAAAGATTAAGAAATTATTCGTCATTAATGTCGTAATGTGTGTGTGGGTCGTTTAACTTAAGGAGTACAACAGAGCCAGTTGATGCCTTATAGTTGGGTGATGAGCCCTTTTATTGGTGGATCATCGGATACATCATGGTAAAATGAAAACCCTGCAAATCAACATAAAAATGACAATCATAAATACATGTACATAATTATTCTATAGTAACATGTATGAGCAGTCACTTTATAGAAATATAATCAATAACTAACAATTAACAGCAACTTGTTAATTATCATAATATCAACGAGGCTAACAAAATTAATTCCTCTAGCCGAGTAATACTGAGTTAAAGAATTTCGTGTTCTTACTGCCATAAAGGTTTATCCAAGATCTTTCAAGTAAACAAGAAATATAAGTGATCATAATATAAACTGACATCAATCAAAGGATGTTTATATCACTAATCATAATGATCATATTAATCTCAAAACTATCTCATAATGTGCCCTATTTCACTTCACAAAAGCATCTATCAAATACTTGATTACTTGTATGAAACATCTTATTAAAGAACACCCTTTCAATTAACTGATATAATCATTGAATATAATTCGTACCTAAGGAATAAGTAGCAACAGCCAACAGCAACAAACAGCAACTGTACCCTCCTGAGCAACAGAAGAAGACAAACACCTGTCACCTCCCTAACTAGCTCCCTGGATCAAAACCTTGACCGCAAAAGGACCAGGTACAAGCTCTGCTGACACCACCCTGGCTGAAGACAATACCCGACAGTTCACCTCACTATCAATGTTTCCTATTATAAATCATTAAAAGTTCATGCAATAGTATCATTTCAATAAAATACTATCACCAATATCAAAGTTCTATGGGCGCCGCCATCTTTATCTCAATGTTTACATCTTGCGCCCCCAACGCCAAAATCATTATATCCAATTAAACATGGCGCCAATTTCGTACACTAATGCATACACTGATTACATAATCTTTACTTTCAAGTAATAAAACGATCTTCCTTGAACATGTATTCAATCTCATAATCATTTCATAATTGAGTAAATACAAAATGTAGACCTACCACTATTCTAACAAACATTTTGTCTGAGTTTTCATTATGTCATTCAAGTGCAAAGCGTAATTCTTCTTCTTCAGAAATCGTCTTAACATTTCCTTTTCTCAAAAACCTGTAAACATTTTATAGACATTAAATAAAATCTTATAGTCTTTGCTATCAATACCATTATCTAAATCCTGAAATAAAGGAAAACAACTAACATTATATCAGGTAAAACTATGTTGAAACCAACACTAGGGCGAGGCCCAAAACACGGACGACACAACGCTCCAAACGTCACCATGCCATGACATAACGTAGTGTGTCTCTGCTAAAGGCAACGCTAGATCAGGCAGTACAATTGCGTGCGTATACAGCTGCACCGTTCACAAGAACGCTGACCTAAAATATTACTCCTCTATCTATAAAGTCTTTGACATTGCAAAAGAAATACACTTAATTTGTTCACAAAATGCTTTATCTGTTTTAAGACTGTAAATGTCACAAAGAATTATTTCTCAATATAATATATACCAATAAATAAGGAATTAAATCGAGAACTACTTTCCTTGCGCGGTTCTTTTTACGATACCTCTATGCAAATTTACAAAACTCATTTGTATAAAATTACGGAAAATCCATTTTCCCGCATTAAAATTGTGAAGTTTTTAAAACCATTTTTTCCTGTAACACTCTGTATAGCTTTTATGACACACCCTATACAGGCACAAAAATATGCTATTCAATCTTCCTTTAAATCTCTGCTTTCAATATATATATATATATATATATATATATATATATATATATATATATATATATATATATATATATATCTAAGTTTATACATGTCTGACTCACTACTAAGAAATTAGAGATGTTTTATTGTGACAATGTACATTTCTAAAAAAATTTGGACATGTAACGCATTTTCCACCCAACTCATGACATGTGGCCATGAAGTATTTATGGCTGATAATATAAAGATATGTATCATATGAAGATTAAAGTATCGTCAAATAAATGATATGTATACAAATCAAAATTAATGTTACAACTACATACTAGACAATTTTAAAGTAAAATCCTATTGACATTTAATCCAAAAGGTCGGTCTAAATATATATCACATTAGCTACAAGAGGGTTGCCTCTTTAAATATTCAACGTACTATATTTAATTTATCTTGATATCAATCACTTAATCTATTAGGATGGTAAAAAAGCACTATGCTGTTCTCACATATTTCCCGACGCCTATTGATACGAAAGAAACTGAAACAGAGAGTATACTTCACTGAAAACCTAAACGGGGAAACCGACGAGCTTTAAAGCTAGTCGTAGTGATGCCCAGACTGACTAACTTTAAAGCTAGTCGGTCACGACGGACTAACTTTCCTTCAACACAACCCGTTTATTACGGACTAGCTTTAAAGCTCGTCCGTCTCTACGGACTAGCTTGATGGCTAGTCCGTCAAGTTAGTCCGTCAAGACGGACTAGTTTTAATGCTAGTCGGTCACGATGGACTAGCTTTCCAGAAAACTAGTCGGTCATGACAGACTAGCTTTAAAGCTAGTCGGTTACGACAGACTAATTTTAAAGCTAGTCCGTCGTGACCGACTAGTTTGACGGACTAGGATAAAGCTAGTCGTAGTGATGCCCAGACTGACGAGCTTTTGAGCAGGACTAGCTTTGCAGCTAGTCGGTCATGGTGTAAAAGCTAGTCCGTCGCGATTTTCTGCCGCGATGTTCTTGCTTCTGTCTTGACCGACTAGCATGACGGCTAGCTTAATATGGCTTCACCAGGTCGTCAGAGACGTCAAATCTGAAATATTAGAAGACATTTTAAAGATAACGATTAAAAAACATGTATTTTGTCACAAGAATTCGGGCAAAAAAAAAAAAAATATTATGATGATGTAAGTCAGAAGACAGGAATAAATACAGGAGTTACAATCAGTTAACATTATCTTTATGGCAATTATCAAATAATTGGGGCAGGGGCACAGGGGTCGCCGCCAATGGCTTGCATCATCATTACTTTTTGTTGAGGGCCTACCTGTTTTTGCATTTTCTGCCTTTAAGCTTATGCTTCTTCAGAGCCACTTCAGAAATCCCAAAGTCGTGCCTCTAATCCAATATTCTTTTCTTTCAGATACAAGAAATCTAAAAGAAAAGTGGCACCTATATTTATTATTAGAATAAAAATTTAATTTTCATAATTTAATGTGATTGTTGTTATCGCTGTAAAATTCACAAAATTTATAAATTGATTTAGCAAGACATAATTTTTCGCGTTGGTGATTATAGCATTAATCTATGTGAACTGAAACATAAGAAACTGAAAAATAGTACTCACACAATCATGTCACACACGAAGGAGATCGCCATTATTAATCTTAAGCTTTACGGGGTGTGTATCGAGACTGCGTCTGTACAGTATGCTCATTAAGCGGAATTTGCAGACAGACAATGCAACTAATAGTAAAGTCCTTTTCTTTCCTTTAAGCCGGGCATTCACCAGCAATCTGTAATAATAGACGGTTATTGGGTTCTATAGTAACGAGGTATTCAATAACCTGTAATTAATCGATTGCCACCTTCTATTCACTGCTGTTGCTAAACCGGGCATTCACCAGCAATCTGTAATAATAGACGGTTCTTGGGTTCTATAGTAACGAGGTTTTCAATTAGCCTGCAATTAATGAATGGACAATATTTTGAACCTAACTTGTGAATTGCATATTTGTAGTGATTGATGTTATGTAACTAATGCGGCGGTCCCAACTCGTCGTAGGCTACGGGGCACGTGCCATCAACGTAGCCTGCGTTGCATGTACAATGAATGCACAGGTCGTTGGTCAATTTCTGCGATTCCTGCGTTTCTGTAGTAAGGGTATTGGAAAAACTTCCTGCACGTCGTACATGCAACGTGCCTCCGAGGTACCTGCGCTGCACGATTTTTCTACGAAATCCATCGTAGGGAGTTGCACGTCGAAGGTACGGCGAGTTGTGACCGCCGCATTACGTAAGGTTTCAGATTGTCGAGTCAAAACAACCGTTGTTTGAGAATGTCGATTGTACTCCTATCCACTTTCTATCCACTACTGTTGCTAAGCCGGGCATTCATCAGCAATCTGTAAGAATAGATCGCGTTCTTGGGTTCTCTACTAACAGGGTATTCAATTAGCATGTAATTGAAGATTGAAAACTGGCAAGCCATAACAACCTTTGTTTGAGCAGGAAGTTCCTGGTTTGAGAATGTACCCACCTGATTATGCTCGGAAACAGAATAAATAGAGAAGGTGCATTGAAACGACATTGCATCTATGTGTATCAAAAGCTAGTCGGTCATTCTAATAATTTTATTATCATTTTTTCTTGTAAAGACGTACAGATCATGATCCCCATAGAAGAACAGGGATAACACGTGATTATAGGGTACATGCAGGTAATATGGGCCAGCAGGTAATATGGGCCACCTGAAGCAAATCATGTCGTGACCGTCGACCGGTGACCGGTGACCGGTGTGAGCACCATAATGTTGTTCATGTGAACTATATACGAAAATATATTGTCGTGAGAGCATCTGATGCCGAAATTTCTCTGAGAAAATTGCTGAAAACCGAAAAGGTAAGTAAAACTTACGGCATTTTTTTACCCTGATGTAAAATTTGATATTTCACATAATGTGATGGTGAAAGAGTGTTTGAGGGGGTAACCTCAATTGTTTTGTATATTTAGTAAGCTTATAATTTCATTTTGATCATACTAGGGTGTACAGGTCAATTTGTTTTAGTGAAGGGGTGCAATGTGGCATTGAATGCTTCCCTGACACAGCAACATTAGTGCAGGGAATATGGGACATCCAAAATGGCGGAAATGATTCTGGTACTTAGTATTGGGATGAGGCATCAATCTCTTTGCTACGATTTTTTTTGGGGGTATATTCACAGTATACAATTGATATAAATAACTTATTGTAGGCCTATATTGACTTGTATAATGAAAATAATATTTCAATAATATTAAAAAAAGAAATAATGTACAAAATACATAACAATGAAATATATAGTAAAAGTATTTACTGAAGGGTCTTATAATTTCAAATTATATCTTAAAGTTAATGATTTTCAACATTTTAAGCAAATTCCAGACATGGTAGAGTCATTGTAGTTTTTAAAACATACATTAAATGCATGTGCCCATATTACCTGCACATGCAGGTAATATGGGCACTGTGGTAATGACGTCAACATTTGAAAATTGCAGACAGGAGGGTTGGTGATAATTGTTTTTCTTCACAATAAAAGTAAGAGCAGTAGTTATTGATTCATATAAACAAAGATTAGACAGTGTGTCATTTCGTAATTTTATGCAAATTAGGCAAATGAGCTTAGGGGCCCATATTACCTGCATGTACCCTAAGCTGAGACGGATAATACAACGTATACTATGCATTCTAATTTTTAGAGCCTGTATTTATTTTGTTATCATTGGTTAATGATAAAAACAAATAAAAGATTTTGTAAATGCAAACGTGGTTTATGATGTCAGTGAAGATGAAATGAAACGGAAACAAGACTTCAATTAAGATAAATCGGTCCTCGTTATGCATCTGTGTTATAGGGTTCATCCATTTATGTTCGTTCCAGCACTGCATACTCTGGGTCTAAACTTGGCTGCACCTGAATATTATTGGGTAAAGTAAACGAGGAAAAAAATCTTATTATTTATATCGAAATAACGGTAGTCAATGAAAGAAACTGAGAATGGTATGTTAAAAAGAAGGAACAACTTATTAAGAAATGAGTACAACCAGTTTTTATCAGGTGAATTAATAAATCACTTGATTAAAGAAACTAGGTGAATCTGAAGATTCGTCATAGAGACTTAAGGTATAATTTATGAAATCAAGGGATAATAATACTCATGTTGTTCTTATGAGACAGTAGTCATATAGCCAGATGCATGTGTGTGCATGTTCGTTTAGTTTATTCTTTTATTTTATTTATTATTGTTATATTTATTCATTTATTTCTTCTTCTTCTTTTTTTTTTTTTTTTTTTTTTTTTTTTTTTTTTTTTTTTTTGGGGGGGGGGGGAATACTCCCAAAGTCAGAACAGAACATTAAAGCAGCCATCATAATAAAAGAAATGCATAGAGGTTTGACTTCTACACCCCTACCCCATAACATATTTACCTCCCATCATCTTCATCACATTATTAGATTTATTGAAACACAACTGAGAGCTGCCACTCAAGGATCCTCTTAAATCTAAACTATAAAGCTATTAATACGCTATTGTCACGATTGTCTAAATGTGGTATGAAAATCGCTTGTTGGCATGATCAAAACAATATGATAAATGGCATTGGAAACCGATTGCTTTCATAAAGTAATAAATTGTAATCTTTTCTTTGGAATAAGAAGGCAACTACTTCATATTCGCCTTTTAATTACACTGAAAACCTAACCTCGTCCGTCAATGGACCGACTAGCTTTAAAGCTAGTCGGTCAAGACGGACTAGTTTTAAAGCTAGTCTGCCATGTTAGTCCGTCAAGACGGACTAGCATACAACTGAATCTACATCTCTCAACTTGACGGACGAGCTTTAAAGCTCGTCCGTCAAGCTTGATGCTAGTCCAGCGACGTGACCGACTAGGTCAAAAAAAGTAGGGGGTAGGACAGTTCACCCATTAGAATGACTGACTAGCTTTTGATACAAATAGTTGCAATGTCGTTTCAATGTACCTTCTCTATTTATTCTGTTTCCGAGCATAATCAAGTTGATACATTCTGAAACAAAGGTTGTTCTCGGTTGACAATCTGAAAGCTTACGAGACAAACATCTATCATGAAAGGTATGCAATTCACGAGTACCGGTAGATTCCAAAATTTGTTCTCCATTCTTCAATTACCGGCTAATTGAATACCTTGTTACTATAGAACTCAAGAACCCGGTATTTCCTTACAGATTGCTGGTGAATTCCCGGCTTAGCAACAACAGTGAATAGAAGTTGGATACAATCAACATTCTCAAACAAAGGTTGTTTTTGCTTGACAATCTGAGAGCATTACGATATCCGAAATAACATAAATTGTGACAAGTATGCCATTCACGAGTAGGTTAGAAATACTGTTCCATTCTTTAAGGCCCGGTCACACTGACGGGAGGATTAATAGCGCATGAGTTGCGTATACAAATTTCGTTCATCCGCAACAAAAAACAAAAACAAAACAAGCAATCCGCAATTCATACGAAAATCATCCTAAAGAGTGGGACCGCGCCTTTAATTACAGGCTAATTGAATACTTCGTTACTATAGAACCCATGAACCGTCTATTCTTATATATTGCTGGTGAATGCCTGGCTTGAAGACAGCAGTGAATGGAAGTGGTATTGTATTGAATAACATGCGCATTGCAAAAGGACATCACTATTACATGTATTAGTTGCATATCTGTATGTGAATTCCATTTAATGAGCAAACTGTACAGACGCACACTGATACACCCGTAAGCTTAAGATTTTGAATAAAATGGCGATCTCCTTCTGTGACATGAATGTGTGAGTACTCTTTTTTAATTCCTTATGTTTCAGTTCACAGATAGCGTTTTTTTTTTCACATAGATTAATGCTATAATCTCCAACGCGAAAAATTATGTCTTGCCAATCAATTTTTAAATTGTTTGTATTTAAAACGATAGTAACAATCACATTAAATTGTGAAAATTGAAATTTATTTCTAAATAATAAATATAGGCGCCACTTTTCTTTTAGATTACTTGTATCTGAAAGAAAAGAATATTGGATTAGAGGCGCGACTTTGGGATTCTGAAGTGGCTCTCAAGGACAAGTGTATACGCCGAAAATGCAAAAGCAGGTAGGCCTACAACAAAAGTCATGATGATGCAAGCCATGGCTGCGACTCCTGGGCCCGTGCCCATTATTTGTTAATTGCCATAATGTTAGCTAATTGTGCCTCCTGTATTAATTCCTGTCTTTGATTTATATCATCTAAATAAAATGTTTATTTATTTATTTATTTATTTTTTATCTATTTATTTTTTGCTCAAATTCTTGTGACAAAATGCATGTTTTTAATCGTCTCTTTATAATGTCTTCTAATATTTCAGATTTGACGTCTCTGACCAGTGGTGAAGCCATATTAACCTCGTCCGTCATGCTAGTCTTGTCAAGACAGCAGCAAGAACATCGCGGCAGAAAGCGCGACGGACTAGCTTTTACACCATGACCGACTAGCTGTAAAGCTAGTCCTGCTCAAAGCTCGTCAGTTGGGCAATCACTACGACTAGCTTTTAGGCTAGTCCGTCAAACTAGTCGGTCACGACGGACGAGCTTTTAAAATCAGTCCGTCATGACCGGACGAGCATTAAAACTAGTCCGTCTTGACGGACTAACTTGAGGGACTAGCTTTCAAGCTAGTCCGTAGAGACGGACGAGTTTTAAAGCTAGTCCGTAATAACGGGTTGTGTTGAAGGAAAACTAGTCCGTCGTTACCGACTAGCTTTAAAGCTAGTCAGTCTGGGGCGATCAATACGACTAGCTTTAAAGCTAGTCGGTCTACCCGTTTAGGTTTTCAGTGTACAATAATGTTAACAATATGGTTCATTGTATTCTTTTCATTATAAAAGTAATCACGCCTACATTATTACCTTTGACACACGTCTGCTGTCATTCTCCTGTTTGCTGACTACAGCATATTTAGCCTTTGAAATAGATTAATGTATAATATGCATAAATAAAGGAATAATTTACTAACTAGACGACTTAAACCAAAATCATCTCAAGCAAAAAATATACTTAGTACAGATGCGGTACTTTTGGCCTTCTGTTGAAACCTAAACATAATGGTGTCGAAAATGATGTAATCTATAGGCTATCCCCTAACAACTTGATTTCTCTCCTTTTCCAGAGAGTAAAATTGTGTAATTGGGTCTAAAGATATTTCAACCTTGATTAGAAAAGACAGCGTTAAAAAGCACCTTTATAACATTTTAAATTTCCAAAGACACCACATTATATTATATTGGAATAAGGGATGACTGGCTGTTCTCTGTGAATTGAGTTAAGATTATCTTTCAAAACGGATAAACTATGGATCAAACATGCTTTGATCTCTTGGCAAGACAAAAATAGAATTATCATTTACAACAGTTTGCCACATTCTTTACTTCTCTTCAAGGTAATATAATAATAAATATTAATTTTGAAATGACCAATAACTAGAATACCTTAGTGTACTTCATTTTGTGTCTCAATTGGAAATCTGTAAATAATTTTCAATAATATAAACTCTCTCATGGAACCTTTCAATTTTAATTCCTTTGTTTTACTTACAACGTACATGACTGTGTACAACATGTGCATTTCGATTTATAGTTACCAAGCCACTAGTTGTCTGTTTGTTTACGTGTGGTACCATCAGATGGGTTCTGTGCGCCGGGACTTATCTACAACCGCATATTCAAGCTCAACATCTTCTCCCAACAAAAAAAAAACAAAAAAAAAACAAACAAAAAAAAACAACAACAACAAAACAACAACAAAACAAACAAATAAATGGAAAAAAAATCTGAAATCTTATATGCTCCTTTCTTTTTCATTTGATTCAACAGACCTGATACAACAGATATTTTCTTTTCTGCCAAGTTTCATAGCCATAAGAAAAAAATTGAATATCAATCATTACTATTTTTATTTCCACCTACCACGTCCTGTCTATCATGCTATCTTAAATAAAAGATAAAATCAAATGAGTTTTCAGGTATTAGTTTCCCCTTGGAGCGTTTCCGTGATTCACTAAGACCATTACTATCGGCAAGTATTGGGATATTTACCATGTAATTTGAAGTGTTTGGGTATACGTGTGGTACGGCTCCAGGGTCCCTTTTCTTTGATTTATTTACCACGGCATACTCAATATCGGCATCGATATTCTAAGAGGAAAATGACAGTGTACATAATGCATAGTGTACAACATGAGTCTAAGATTCCTTCTGATTTATATTGATGTTAAAAATTGTTGATTTATTGAAGAAGGTCATATTACTTTTGTTCTTGGGGAATTTTGACTCTCTATGTTGAAATACATTTACATTAATAACAAATAAATATATCTAGAATATTAAATTTTTTATTTTTTAAAATACTACCTATAATTTTTTTTTTTAAATCCGCTACAAAAAATAAACTTGAATAAATTGACAATATAGTTAAGTATGACTAATTGTTGATATCATATATACATGTATATATACAGTAGTGGCAAAAATTATTAGAACACCAAGTAAATTTATATGATTTTAGTTGTTTTCATTCAGTTGACCATTTTAATACCTTTAAAATGCCCGGAATGTCTACAAAAGTCATTATTATACTTTAAAAACTAAATAACACAGTCATGCTGTTTGGAGCTCGCCCCCAACTCGCCTTTTTTGTGTTACGCTACCAATTGTAAAATCTAAAAAATCTTGCCCATTTTAAGATCGAAGTGTCATAACGTTGAAAATATCAAGTCCCTCCCTACAAAAGTATACATATTCTGAAAGGAAATTTCATGAGAATGTCAAAAATGTCATTCACAATACGAAAGGGTGAAGTAGTAACATGTTCTGAGGGAATTTTTCGAATTATTTGTGAGGGGCCCCAAATTTTTAATTTAGAGCCCCCATTTAAGTCCCCTTTTCCTCTGACCCATAATATTTCAACATATTTGAATTGCTCATGAAATTTCCTTCTAAAAAATATACATTTACAAGGAGTGTCTTCATTTAATGAAAAATAGTCTTAATCTTTAATGGGCATGGTTATTTTGGTCATCTCACCACCAAAGGAGGGGGCGAATCCACCCCTCCCAATTTGAACAAATTCTGTGAAACTTGGAAGGTATTTGAGGTATGTTAGAATGAATAAACCTGCTAAGTTTCATACTTCTGCCTTAAATATTTTTTAAGCAATCGGCATATATAATTGGCATTTTACTTTTTTGCATTTGGACTACATTTTTAATACACAAGTCTATGGGGAAACTAAAAGCGCATAGCTCAACTAGTTTTAATGCTGCGCATTAACAGATGGTCGAAACTATATAAATTTGGTATAAAAATATACGTAAGACCCTATGCTAAAAGCTCATGAAAGCTCATGGCACATTAACGATATCTTTAATCTTTTTTCGGCTAATGAATTAGGGCATTGATAATCCCATAGACTTTGTGTTGGTTCAGGTGTTCTAATAATTTTGGCCACCACTGTATATTTATCACGTAATTTACCCTTGGGTAGTATAAATCCAACTGTTTGCTCTCTCTGACCCACTGCCATGGCCTTTTTTTAAAAGAAGAAGGTCATATTACTTCTTTTTTTTTGGGGGGGGGGGAGAATGTTGACTCTCTATGTTGAATAAGTTTGCATTAATGACAATAAATGTATTTTTTATATAATGCTACCCATAAATTTTCTTTTATTTAAATCCGGTTCAAAAGAATAGTCTTGTATAAATTGACAATAGAAAATATAAAGCATTACTATTTGTTGATATCATATAATATATACTGATACATCACTGAAACAATCGCGTCATTTACCCTTGGAGGTGTCCCTCTAACCCAACTGTTTGCTCCCTCTGACCCACTGACCATCATCATCATTGGAAACAGGTACCAATGTTCGCAGTTGAACACTTTTCATGCCTTTTGGGATGGGTGGTGCTTGCCTATGGTTTGGTAGCGGTCGGTGGTGCCCAGGAGACTGATCTGAAGGGATAGGTGGTATAAGGAACCCCGAGACTGCGATGGCCGTGATACAACCGCACCTGCTACAGGAACCGTACCTGTCTCTGCGCCAGCACTTAAATTTGCTAATAACGAACATACAATAAAATATTTTATATCAATCCAAAAGCGAAGCCACGGGGTCATAGCAGTTTGCGAAATAGATATTAATATCATATTCTTTAAAGGTAGTATCAGCCTTTTTCACAAATTGCGAAAACTAATGCAACTTGGTATAACTGTAGAATATGATCGACCTATACTGTCTATTCAATCTTACTGTCATAGGTTGCCTAGATCAGTAATACGAAACGAAAATCTGACTACCAATCTTGACCAGCTCTCCATCAACATCGTTGATATTACAGTGCGTGCAGCACGGACCGTACACAGCAATATACACACGGCGCATCAGCGTACATTATTCTCTGCGCTAACGGTCAGCAGTTCGCACCGTACGGTATATTTTTCGAGGTTCGAAAAAATAGGAATGTATTTTGATAATCGCAATATAATGACAAACATACACATTTGAGCTTAATCATGTTGTGGGAAGATATAGTCATTGGTATACTACTATATCCTCTAAAAACTAGAACTTTAATATTTTTGCCTGCAAAAGGCTGACACTACCTTTAAATGAGATTTATAATTATAACAGATAGAGGAGCCAAATGTATACATAACATGTTTTTAAAGAATGTTTTCATGGTTCATACTTCAATATCATGAATATGTACTGAATGTTAAATGTCCTCCATAATATATATTTTTTTCAATTTGTAAAACACGAAGGTTGATTTAGAGAGCCTTTAAAATTGCGAACTTCACTTCACATTAAATGTAGGTAGCTAATTACCTAATTATGACCACGGTGACTGCAGGGTAACTTACCTGTCTTCTTTCTCATGCAATATACACAACCTTTAAATGCTAGTATAATAATAAGCAACGCTAAAATAGTTCCTCCTCCAACCAATAGTGTGTCTCGTATTCCTAAAAAACAAAACAATGTTCTAAAATTGATGACTGAAAAATGTACAATGATTATAATTTTCTTGTATTTACAACTTGTTTTGATCGTAATTATACCATGGAATGTTTAAGGATGTAGAAATAAATAGATGAATAAATAAATAAATGAGTAAATGAATAATAATAATTAAAAAAAACAAAAAAACAATAAAGCCAATTATGATTATTGATCCATTTTACCAGTACAAAAAGACGTTCACTTGCAGTTGCATTTATCGCTAAAGGAAAAGTTAAACCCGTTATAATCGTAACTGATTATGTCATTAAATCTTACCGCCAAAAGATAACTTACTGGAATGGAAAATAAATGGAATTGGAAATGGAAAATGGAAAACGATAGAAGATGTCATATACAGTATGAAAATTTCAAGAGACCACTTTGCATATGCTACTTTAATTTAAAATGAAAACACTTAAACAAATTATGTTTCATATATTCTAAACACAAGTTGAAATTGATGAGATGATCATGATTACTGGATTCGAAATTTCAGAGAAAAACATTTGATAGTTGATATCATTATGAGCTATGCACAATTCACTTTATAGAAATTATGTTAAAAATTCATGGGGAAAATTATAACGTAAATCTTTAAAAAAAAATGTGGATAGACATGATAGATCTGAAGGAAGATTTAAACCAATATTTAAGTTGCAGCTATATCCGTTGATGGAGGGAATTCGGTGGATATATATATATTTTTTTCAAGTTTCAAGTTTCATATAATGTAAGTACTTGAAGATTTTAAAGTATTTGTCAAAAGTTCCTTTTGTCTAGGGATGTATTTCAAACGATATACTTATTTTGTACGCATGTAAATATTTTAATATATGACACTGTTGAATTTTAAGGTAATGATGCCTATCATGTATTTTCTGTATGCGAATGGTATACAGATAAAGCATAATAAAGGATATTAATAATTGTGCTGTATGTGTTACGAAATTATAAATGCAATTTGTAATCATTACCTCGTTAGCAATCAAATTATCACTAAGTTTTATTTAAACAAGGTAGCTAAATTAAAGCGGGATAGCAAATAAAAATGATTATATTATACCTTTTTCCAGTGTAGGATGAATTGTTGATCCGTCACTAAATGTTGGGGTTCCATTTAATGTGATTGAAACTTAAAAACAAGGAAATAAACCCGATGTACAATTAGTGCGACCATCTTTTAAATAGAACCTGAATTTATGTATGCCACATGTTTTTGTGTACAAAATTCAGGCAATATTCATGACCAATTATGATATCCTAATTATTTTCAATACGATATAGGAATGATTTTTAGGCCACTCTAAATATTACATGATAACATTTTATTTTCAGTTTGAATAAAAAGAAGGGCAAAATTAAAATGTGGAGATAAGGTAGCATTAACAAAAGAGGCATATTTTTTTTTTTTTTTTTTTTTTTTTTTTTTTTTTTTTTTTTTTAGCTGTGAGCAAACATTGCTTGGAAATGGAAAACAATGAATACAGTCATCTAGAATAAGAGAGAAAAAAGAGAGAAAAATCTGAGAGGCAAGCGAAATAAAGAGGAAGTGGTAATATAATACTGAACTAGTGAGTTAGGGAAAGTAAACCTTTAAAATTGTGAGGGAAGAAAAAAGAGAGAGAGAGAGAAAAAGGATGGTATCATACTATCTGTAGCGCCGAAAGACGGACCAGTGCACCATAGAAGTAGCCGCTATTATTATTATTATACCTAAGTCCCATATTCCAGGACTTTAAACTTTTTCTGATTTTTGTGACCTTAGTGACTTGAATATGATTTTTTTTAAGTAAAAAAAAAGAAGAAGAAGACTTCAACAAACATTTATGAGAAAACTACCGACAACATAAGTCAAGGTAGTGATTGTCATGGGCGTCAATCCGAATTAGACCGGGGGGGGGGGAGAACACAAGTTCAGCGAGGATGGGGGCGGGGAGGGTTCAGAGGATATAGAAGGCGGTGTTTACAATGTATGGTGTGGCATAATGGTTAACATATCCCCCCACCCTCCCAATATAAATTTAGTATCAGAAACAGTGAAATAATAGGCTGAATAAAACAAGAGTAAACACAAGG
>CALNVZ010001574.1:238052-249288 GCA_940671915.1 Paracentrotus lividus
ATACATACATCCAGCTTTTCGGTGCTTCCGTACATCACCGTCAAATAAAAGACAAAATAAGAACTTTAGCTCTGTATAAAACTCTGCCCGTTATTTTTTATTTATGTGAGCGTCGGACGTGACAAAATAAGAGCAAGCACGGGGGGGGGAGTCGAGATTGTATTCAGTTCCACATCTCCTGCTTTTAATCGGGGGGGGGGTATGGTAGAAAGATAGACAGAGGGGGGGTCCTCTTTATAAAGATGCAATACACTAATTTTGATCGACCTGCTTGTAAACCGTAACTAGCTTCCCATTTTCGGCATCCTTTGGGCATCCGGGATCGCGCCCCGGACCCAAATATTATTTTCAACAAGATTGCTGTTATTTGCGCGTTAATTGGGGTCGGCACGGGGTCTGTTTTTCAACTCCTGTTTGCAAATCCTTGCTTTATACAAGGAAGCTTCGGATGATCAGTTTTATCAGATTGATCAAAACTCTTTACATTAACACAAAAAATACAATATTTTTTAAATATGACCCCACTATAGGGTACACACGAGTAAATGATATGCACGCAAGTTTTTTGGGAAGGCTACCAAAGATGAGGTCATTTTATTGATGGAAAATGGTCATATAAATAATTTAATGGTTTTATGTTGCTGTTTAATGAATAAATAGTGCTATAAGTCCTACTCTTTCATAATTTACCATTTAGTTGAAGATTGGGCACTTTGGCGTATTTTTTAGGAATCTTTTTCGCAATTTTCGTACATCTACTAAATCACGCGTACAAAAGTCGTCTCTTTTGTCATAGTCTCGCTCAAGGATTCTTGATTTTTGTTTGAGCTGACAAAATTTTCTATAAGTCCCTTAACTACCAGTCCTCTTAACCATTTTCCATCAATAAAAATGACCTCATCTTTGGTACGCCTTCCCAAAAAACCTTGCGTGCATATCATTTACTCGTGTGTACCCTATATCAAGTGACGAAAATTAACTGAAAACGTAGTCTGTTTATACGAATCCCGCGGATCGCAGCGCACCAACGTGCGAGAGTGGTCACGAATTTCCTTGTTGACCATAGTAGATTGCGAGACAAATGAATACCCTCTAGCGATTATTTCAATCCGCAATAATGAACTTATTTAGTCTTAAAGAGTAGCTTTTTTTTATTTTTGTGTCCATATTTAAAGATCTCTTTATTGAATGTATTGAATTTTCTTATACCATGGCCTCAGATGAACCTATGTGTTTTAGTTACAAAAGAAAGAAAAAATGAATTCTGTCCTTTGGTTGCCGACTTGATTCTTGAACACACTGTCTCTTTACTCTTTTCTTTTCATTTCTTACAAACTTTAAACTAAGCCGTATATCCTCTTCTTTTGAAGTATTAATTGGGGGCTAAATGTTGTTAGTCATTTAGATTAGTTTTAAAGAATTTAAAGAATAGTTTTCTTCTCAGCTAAGCCACTGGAAGCGCTGGCTAATTACAGCCACCGATAGATACTTCTTTATATCTCCAGATACATCCTGGTTTTTGTGTGTGCGCGCCCATGTTAGAAAATCGCTCACACCTTGAGCTGATCTATTGAATTGTCATGGGCTAACAATAAAAGTAATACAAAGGAGGATCAGCGAAACCGAAAATGCTAAAAATCGCTGATGGTCACTTATATACACTGGTTGACGCAATTCTTCCTGAGTGCCTGAGAAATATACAGTGTGTCCCACAAAAAATGCTAATGGCACTTTAGATGGGTATAATATCAAAATTACAATATCATATTAATTCTTAGTCTACACCCGTAAACTACAATTTATTTTCTGCATGTGGATCAAATTTGATGTGATATGGTCCAATAATCACAAAAATATGAGCATTTTTTCATCACTCATCAGGACACCTCTCCATCCAAGTTTTGTATTAAGTAGTACCGGGTATATCGAATAAAATAAACCCAAGTTTGATCATTAATATTTTGAAAAAAATATTTCAGTAGTGATTATGAAAGTTATATCACTGTAAAGTGCAACTCATTACCATTCTAATAATGTGTCCCTTAGCTCACCAATATCACGCATCGCTGAACCCCATTGTTCTGAAAAAGTCTTGCAAAACTGTGAGTGTTCACTTTCATGCCCCTTGAGGTGCGTTATTCAAAGGAAACCCAACTTTGATTATCAATCAGCGTGGAAGTGAACCACTCACATTTTTGCAAGACATATTTAAAACAATGGGGTTCAGTGATATATGATATTGGTGAGCTGAGAGAGGTATTATTAAAATGGTAATGAGTTGCACTTTACAGTGGTATAAATTTCATAATTACTACTGAAATATTTCAAGTATTAATGATCAAACTTCGGTTTGCTTTATTCAACACATCCGGTACTACTCAATTCAAACTTGGATGGAGAGGTTTCCTGATGTGTAATAACAAAATGCTCATATCTTTGTGATTCTTGGACCATATCACCTAAAATTTCATCCACTTGTAGAAAACAAATTGTAGTTCACGGGTGTAAAGATATAAACAATATTATTTTGTAATTTTAATGTTATATCCATCTGAAGTGCCATTAGCATTTTTTTGTGGGACACACTGTATCTATTTAAAAAGCTTACTTATTAAATATATCAAATAATAATGACATGTTTTTCACTAGTACATGTCGCTCATTTCCTAAATTAACTAGTGCATATTGCAAAAATTCAAAAAAAGTAGTACAAAGGGCGAATTTTAGGGGGTATTTGGTGATAAAGATGTGGTTATAAGGGAACCGGGTATACCCGGTTCCCTCTCTCAACGGGTTAATAATAATAATAATAATAATAATAATAATAATAATAACAAATTCTTATATAGCGCCCTTCCAAATAAATTTTCTCAAGGCGCTTCACATAAAAAACAAAAACCAAAACACAACAGTAAGAAAGGTCACTTGCTCTCCAAGTTAGTATAAACAGATCAGAGGGAGAACAAAATAAATATGTCTTCAAATTTGCTCGTAAATATTTGAACTGTTTTATTTAATAATAATACCCTGATAGCAAAAACTGGTAAAAAATATCGTCATATTTATGTCTTTTTCTTCCTTGCCTCACGTCTTTTTGACGTCAGAAATTGATGTCTTTATGACGACAACTTGCACCAACGCAAGACGTCTTTAGATGGTCATAAATGGACGTGATTATGACGTCTTTTTTGGTCGACGATGACGTCTTAACGACGTCTATATAACATACTTCTGACCAGAACAGGACGTCATAATAATGTCATACCATCACGTGATCTAAAAGTCTTATTTTTAATCAAATACAACGTCTATGAATTCTTTAAGACGTGATTAAGATTGATATGATGTGATATTGTAGTATGATTATTAACGCCTTGGTCGCAAAATGACAAGAATCACAATTACGTTGATTTACTATTGTTTTAGTTCAAATGATTTCGGCAAGGTAGACTGCAGGACCAAGACTTTTCAAAAACAAAACACTCAAACATTTGCAAATAAAATGTAGAAATGTAATACACATTTAAATTAGGAACTCATTTACAGTATTTAATACATACTAAAGGTTGCATAACTGGGCAAAATATAATATTTCAATGAACAAAAAAAAAAAAAAAAAAAAAAAAAAAAAAAAAAAAAAAAAAAAAAAAAAAACAAAACAAAACAAAACCCTCCTTCACCCCCCCCCCAAAAAAAAAATCCTTTGAAATAATGTTTTTTGGCATACATAAGTATTGAGTCAAAGGAATAAACAAGTCAAAGGAATAATTACAAGTTCAAATAAAATATCTGGTTTATATAATATATTCTTATTATAAATATGTGTATATATATATTTGAATTATCACGATGTAAATGTATAAATACTGATGTCCAAGAATTGTGGCTTTAAAGTGATACTGACTTAATACTAATGTCCAAGAATTATGGCGTTCAAGTGTCAAAAGAAATACCCGACACGAAATGAGCAAAACAAACCATTGAGACAGGTTTATGGCACAACCTGTATAAGTACATGTATGTGTAAATCAAGATATAAACAAGAAAATACCTGACTTACAATAATTTTATGATTCACATCTCACATTTGGATGAAAACATACATCCATTCGTACAAAATTAGTTTTTGATTGAAGTAATGAATCAGCTGACGATGGTGATATTTGTTGCTAACTTTTAGAATAGATATGTAAAAAATAAAATATTGCTTATTATGTGTAATAAAAAAAATACAAGAGCTAAAATACGAATAAAAAAAAAACCTATAAAAAAAAATAGATGGTTTCATCAAATGTGTTCTACTCAATACAATAATGCTGTTCAAATAACATAGCTCAGTGCTTTAAAAAAAACAAAACAAACAAACAAATAAAAGCACTTTATATTAATAATTATAAATTATATAACAAATAAAGGTTAGAAAAAATTAACGAATGAGCCAGTTGATATACAGAATGTCTCAGTAATTTAGATATGGCTCATAAGAATGAGCAAATACAGTCAAATCCCAATGTAATAAGGTACTTGGGACAGAGCCAAATACCTTGTGATCATGATACTTAATATGGAACACAGAGGCTATAGGGTTAGGGTTTAGGGTTAGGGTTAGGGGTTGGGTTAGGGGTTAGGGTAAGGGTTAGGGGGTTAAGATTAGGGGTTAGGGTTAGAGTTTAGGGTTAGGGTTTGGGGTTAGGGGTTAGGGTTTAGGGTTGGGGTTAGGGGTTAGGGGTTAGGGTTAGGGTTAGGGTTTAGGATTAGGGTTAGGGTTAGGGTTAGGTATAAGGCTAGATTGCGCTAGTGGCAGAATATGTTTTGGCAGGGTTTCGGGGTTTACCTAATTATCATAAAATAATGTGTCAGTTAAATAAGAACTAACTTTAATCTTTGCAATATAAAATAGGGAATAACTTTAATCTTTGCAATATAAAATTGAATGTACGGTGATATAGTTGATTTCTAAAAGGGTTCGTTTCTTAGCTCTGTGTGGGACCTCTGACTACATTACTTTGGAATGTGTTCTCTTTCACACAATTCTTTCCACACTACTTTAACTTACAAAAACATTAAGGGACTGAGTGTTTTTTTTATTGTGTTTATCACTTTCGTTTCTTTAATGTTGATATTTTTCTTTGATTTTTATTTCATACATCTGTCTTTTTTCATCATTATATTTACTTTCAATAAGTAAATAAACATCCTGCTGCTGCACCTGTAGTCCTTCTCAGAGCGAAGACGAAACATTGTAAACTTTCTCAGTTGATTTCCTGTAAGATATAATGTAAAAGAGATAAATTTTAAACTTGCTTAGATTATTAGATAACAAATTATTATATATTTGCCATTAAACTTTTAAACTAGACAATCTCGCTTAAGATTAAAGTTAAACCATATTAAAAAATGTAAATGTTAAACAGCCTAGTTGGATAAACAGAAAACATGTAATATAACTGTGCTATTAAAGTGTGCAACTCCTTATCCAGCACAAGACTAAAGTTAATCTTTATTGTACACGATTACATCAAACTACCTCCATCTCTCCAAAGATAAATGTAAATACAGAATAATGTGACAGAGACCACATTCCAAAGTGATGTAGTCAGAGGCCCCACACTGAGCCAGCAAACAGACGGACCCTTTTCGGAAACAACAATTGCACCTTACATTCAAAATTATATTGCCAAGCTTAAAGTTATACCCTATGTAAATTGTGACATGGACAAGCTAGTTTGTTTTAAAAAAATTTAAATATCTCATTACCATTAAATTATACAACTATATATTGCGACACAAGATTTAAGTTAATCATCATTGCTATGTCAGAACAATAGACTTCTATATAGAATAGAATTCTATTGTTATGAAATGAAAGGGCTAATTCATTCAGCATTTAGCATGTAGCATTCCGTTAACATTTTTTGACGTCATCAGCCGCACCACTATAATAGGGGTACCTTTTCGAGTACTTGGGAGGGATGGCCTGGTTGAGGTTCGATCACCTTTTGAATGAAATACTTTCTAGATGGAAGATAAAAATGCTTAAATTGGGAATTGTTGTATTATGAAGAAATATTAGCTTTTGTTTTATATGTAATTTTGGTTTTCATTGTTTGTATTGTTGTATTATGAAGAAATATTAGCTTTCGTTTTATATGTAATTTTGTTTTTCATTTCTCGGTCCGGTCTGGGACTTTAAAGTTATATCCTATGTAAATTGTGACATGGACAAGCTAGTTTGTTTAAAAAAATTTAAATATCTCATTATCATTAAGTTATACAACTATATATTGCGGCACAAGATTTAAGTTGATCTTCATTGTGTGGACGAATTCATAAAACTAACTACATCTCTCCAAAGATGAATGTAAGTAGAGACCACATTCCAAAGTGATGTAGTCAGATTGAGGAACCACACTGAGCCAGCAAACAGACGCTCTTAGTTTATAAACTCAAGTTATAGTTAGAGAATTAATACCTGCACCCCACTTTTACAATTATATTTACAACCTTAAAATTATACTCTAGTATGGATTATAGGGAAACATTTTAATATAGCCTAGCTCATCAAAAATTCAACTATGCATTGGGTTAGGGTTAGGGGTTAGGGTTAGGGGTTGGGGGTTAGGGGTTGGGTTAGGGTTAGGGTTGGGTTGGTTAGGGTTAGGGGTTAGGGGTTAGGGTTGGGTTAGGGGTTAGGGGTTAGGGTTAGGGTTAAGGGGTTAGGGTTAGGAGGGTTAGGGTTTAGGGTTAGGTTAAAGTTAGAGGGTTAGGGTTAGGGTTAGAGTTAGAGGGTTAGGGTTAGAGGGTTAGGGTTAGGGTTTAGGGTTTAGGTGTTAGGGTTTAGGTGTTAGGGGTTAGGGGTTAGGGATTAGGGGTTAGGGGTTAGGGTTTAGGGTTTAGGGTTTGGGGTTAGGGTTTGGGTTTAGGGTTAGGGTTAGGTATATTGCTAGATTGCGCTAGTGGTAGGGTATGTTTTGGCAGGGTTTTGGGGTTTACCTTATTATCATAAAATAATGTGTTAGTTAAATAAGGACTAACTTTAATCTTTGCAATATAAAATAGGGAATAACTTTAATCTTTGCAATATTGGGTTCGTTTCCTTGCTCTGTGTGGGACCTCTGACTACATTACTTTGGAATGTGTTCTCTTTCACACTATTTTTTTTCACACTACTTTAACTTACAAAAGATTAAGGGACTGATTTTTTTTGTGTAGTGTTTATCACTTAGGTTTCTTTAATGTTGATATTGTTCTTTGATTTATGTTTCATTCATCTTTCTTTTTTCATCATTATATTTTATTTACTTTCAATAAGTAAATAAACATCCTGCTGCTGCACCTGTAGTCCTTCTCAGATTGAAGACGATACAGTGGAAACTTATCCCAGCTGATTTCCTGTAAGATATAATGTAAAAGAGAAAAATATGATACGAGCTTAGATTATTAGATAACAACTTATTATATATTTGCCATTGAACTTTCAAACTAGACAATCTCGCTTAAGATTATAGTTAAACCATATTTAAAAATGTAAATGTGAACAGCCGAGTTGGATAAAAAGTTGGATAAAAAGAAAACATGTAATATAACCGTGCTATTAAAGTGTGCAACTCCATATTCTAGCACATGACTAAAGTTAATCTTTTCTGATTACATTAGACTACCTACATCTCGTCAAAGATAAAGTTATTACAGAATAATGTGAAAGAGACCACATTCCAAAGTGATGTAGTCAGAGGACCCACACAGAGCTAGGAAACGGACCCTTGTAGGTAACAACTATTGCAACCTACTTTTGTAATTATATTGTCAAGATTAAAGTTATACTCTATTCAAAGTGTGATATGGACAAGCAAGTTTGTTTGTAGGAAAACATTTAAATATATCATTACCATTAAATTATGCAACTCTATGTTGCGGCACAAGATTTAAGTTAATCTTGATTGTGTGGACGAGTTCATAAAACTACCTACATCTCTCGCAAAGATGAATGTAAATACAAAATATTGTGAAAGAGACCACATTCCAAAGTGATGTAGTCAGAGGTCCCACACAGAGCTAGGAAACGGACCCTTTTATAAATCAACAATTGCACCGTACATTCAATTTCATATTGCAAAGATTAAAGTTATTCCCTATTTAAATTTTTGTATGGACAACTGTTTGTTTGTAAAAACAATTTAATATCATTCAATTAAATTATGCAACCTGTATCGTTGCGGTCGGCGGGGGAGAAGATTAAAGTTAATTTTTGATTGTGTGGACGATTCATAAAACCACCCGTGTAAAAACACCTCATCTCTCAAAGATAAATGTAAATACAGAAAATGTGAAATGAGACCACATTCCAAAGTGATGTAAGTCAGAGGACCCACACAGAGCTAGGAAACGACCCTAGCAAAAAACTATTGCACCCTACTTTCAACAATTGTGTTGCAAGATTAAAGTTATACCCTATAAAATTATTACACAAAGAAATAATAAGATTTATAGGAAGTGTAGGGAAAGAATGTTGAAACTAATAGATATACATAAAGATATGATTGAAGAGAAGAAGGAAAGAAACACAAACCAATAAATACATAACAATCTACTGGAGAAGAAGAGAAAAGGAAAACAATACAATGAAATACATAAGAATCTATAGGAGAGGAGTAGATAATAAGGATATACAAAAAAATTCACTAAGAGGTTCATACAGACAGAGTGATAAAGAATACATAACAAACAGTAGCCAAGAAGGATAAAGAAATACAATGATTAAAAGAAAAGAAGGAAGGAACAAAATCAAAGATGATATAAGTTTAATACAAGAGAAGAAACGAAGTTAGACAAAACAGTGAAATACATAGGATTTTAACCAGACTAACCTAACAGAAAGAAATAATTGAGTTGATAATTGGTGAGCAAGGATATGACAAAAAGCTCAATCCACAGAGGTGTAAATGGGTTTGTAATTGGGCTGGCCAGACAGTTTCAGGCAGACTGTTCTATAAACCATCCATTAATTCTCGTCACTTCGATAGCGAAGCAAAAAGTGTCTTTCTGAATTCAAACCTTACATTATTAATATAATCACTTCTATGAAATACATATGATGACTGAAGAGAGAGGAAAGAAACACACCCTAAAAAATAATGATGAATCAGTGGACATAAACCCATGGAACGACAAAGGGATTTATAGGAAGAGAAGATAAACAAGGAAAACACTTGAAAGAATGTAGACAATAATTGAAGAGAATAAACAAAGAAATAATATAAAATATATGGAGAGAAGAGAATGAACAGACAAAATTAAAGAAAATAAACTCAAGAATTTATAATAGGAGGAGAAGAAATATAAACAAGTAAAATATATAAGGATTAATGGAGAAGATTGAAAGAAAGACAATCAATAAGAAATAATCAGAATTTGTAAGAGGAGAAGAAAGAAGTCAAAACAAAGAAAATAATAAGATAATTAGTGGAGCAGAAGAGGAAAGAATGAGCAATCTCAAAGAAATATACATCAAGAATTTTAGGGAGAGAGGGAAGAAAGAAAAAAAACAAGAAATACATAAAATAATTTAGAGAAAAAGAAAAGAAAGAATAAAACAAAGACATTACATACATAGGATTTGCTAGGAAGAGAAGAGAAAGAAAGAACAAATAAAATATCATAATAATATAATAGGACAGAAGAGGAAAGAAAGACACTCAAAAAAACACAAATTGTCAACGAGTAGGCAGTAACATAATAAAGGAATAAAGAAGAGAGAGAAAAAGCAATTCGAAAAAATACTCAGAATTTATAGGAGAGAAGAAGAAAGAACATTAAACCATGAAATAATAAAATAATATTATTGGAATAAAGAGGAAAGAAAGACAATTCACAAAGAAATAACATGAATTTGTAGAGAGCGAGGAGAGAAAAGAGTATAAAACAAAGAAATAATAGATATATAGGAGAGAAGAGGAGAAGAAAGACAATTTTCAAAAGAAACAGATAATAATTATAGGAGCAGAAAAGGAAAAAGAACAAACACGCATGAATAAACATAACAATTTATGGTTCGTTGTAAAAATGGGCAGAGGGCATAAATGGCAGAGAGGTAAAATGGGCAGAAGTGTAAAAAATGGCAGAAAGGCAAAAAATGGCAGAGAGGTAAATGGCAGACAAGCTGGTAAAAATGGCGGAGAAGGGTAAAAATGGCGATAGGCAAAAATGGCAGAGGTAAAAATGGCAGAAGAGGAGGTAAAAAAATGGGCTGGAGGTATTATAGGCAAAGATGGTAAAATGGCGGAGGTAAAAAATGGCAGATAAAGAGGTAAATGGGCGGAGGTAAAAATGGCAGAGGTAATGGCAGAGGTAAAAATGGCAGAGGTAAATGTCAGTCTTACGCAATTAAATTGTCTGCAATCCCATGATAACACTGGCCAAATTCCCTTGGGTGGTATCTTAATGATGTCGGCGGTCACAACTCGCATGTACACCATCCGACAGGTGCATACTCCTACGATGGGGATTTCGTAGAAAAATTCCGTGCAGGCGCAGTGTACCGCTCGCAGGCAAGCACGTTGTATATCGACGCGCAGGAGTTTTTTCCAAGCTCCCCTCCCTATCTACAGAAACGAGATCGCAGAAATTGCCACGGAAGACTGGCATTGCCATTGTGCTGACAATCGACTGGCAGGCAACGTTGAGCACGGCCCCGTAGTCCTACGACGAGTGTGACGCAGCCTCATCACTTTCTCCTTGGAAACGCCTCGCGACAAAAAATATAAAATACGTCTACGTCCCGATGTTGCGGAGACGTCGCGGAGATGTCTCCGTGACAGTTAAAAAACTGTAAACAAGCAACTTTCAAAAGAACCGTCTTTTCAAAGTTGTTTCTGGACTCATGAAACGTCTCAGAGACGCTCCTGACAATTTTTCAAAACTTGTTTAAAAACGTTTCATGAGTCGTGTTTATACAACTTTGAGACCGGTTTTTTTAAAATTGCTGTTGTTACAGTTTTATAAAACTGTATCGGAGACGTCTCTGGAGACGTTCTTGCTACAAATCTCCGGACAGTCTGGAAAACCCGTCTCTAATACTTTTTATCCATCGGGAGACGGTTCTCCGCGACGAATCCCTTTGTTCACTATAAGAGTCGAACCTAATTTGGAGGCCTAAGGCGGTTAAGTACATCTTAAAGAATGGTTCCGTTCGGAGCCATAGGGCGCTATTTGCGTACAAGTGAATGTAGCCTAATAG
>CALNVZ010001576.1:0-24474 GCA_940671915.1 Paracentrotus lividus
CGTACATATCATTTGTTTCGTTGAGACTTTTCCGCCCTCCTTTAAAATGTCAATGACAATATCGATAATATCATCTAAAACAAATACGCTCTTGAGAATTCAAGAATTGTGGGGAAAGCCATTGTACAGCGACAGTGGCTTGCCCACCAATGCTTCTTTCAGCACAGGCTTCTGACGGACGCCTCTGTTCTCTTTTCAAACCCTAAAGAAATACGAACCTGTGTGATCGAAGTAAACGTCCGAATGACATAAAAGTTGGCACCTTTTTACGCATTACGCATGCGTATGAAACATGTCACCAGTGGAGGGTCGACGTCATGACGGCAGATACCGGTAGAGGAAATGCTGGTTTAACATAATCTTCGTCAAATATTAAGCCCCTTCAAACCCGCAAAAAGCTCTTTGAGAGAGAAAAATGATTTTGATAAACAGATGACTTATAAAATACTTTTATTTTACAATCAATTTAGAAAAGAATCGCTCCATGTTGCCCGCACGAAAGATCAGAATAGGTCTATAATAGCTGTGGCCTTTTAATGGTGACAATTTGCCAACCAACGAAAGAAAAAGTTATTGATAATACTTTTGGCAATTTATGCTTTTATTTTTTAAAATTACTAATGGCCTATAAGCCCCCCGTAATTCTTTCAGATCCCCCATTTTCCAGCTACCTGTTTGTTTATAACACGGGTCTCGATAAACGGAAATGTTTGATTGTAGTGATCTAATTTTTTTTTTTTTTTTTTTTTGCAATTTGCTTTCTTCCCCTCGAAGATAAATGAACCGATGACCCTTGTCCAATAACATCACAGGACTGCCTTTATATTTTTTTCCGTCATCTTTTATTTTAATGTGAATTCACGTGGAGTCACTTTTACATTATGTGAGTGTTGCATTTATCTTACAGCCGGCGAGCAGTTCACCCTGAGACTAGGATGAACTGCAAAGAGAGCTGAAATAGACCCGAAGCGCTGACTCGCAAACGTAACATTCATATCTGTACGATTTTCTTGTCATTAAATCGCTATCACCCGGATTATGAATAGGATTCTAGAGTACTTCACGATAAGAGACGTGATTGTTTTGGGTATGTGCGTACTCGTTGGAAGTATTACCTATCTAATCGGGGCACCTAAAACAGGTAGGAAATGGAAATAATAGTATAGTAGGGTACAATTTTATTATAACAACTGACATATTCGGAGGGATATCTGGTTAAACTATTCGGCATCGAAGAACATCACATAGTACTATTTTCTCGAAGGGCCATCGCCCGAGAGAGAATAGTACTGATGTGATGTTCTGAGTGCGAATAGTTTTACCTGTTTACTGAGAATGAAGTCAATTGTATATTTTGTTTTAATAATCCCTTCCACTATAATAAACCATTCCTTTTAAATTTTTTAATGAACAAAATTATATAGTCTATGCTTACCTTCTTCTGGATCCAATAAGTAACAAGTAACTTATAAAGCGCCCGTTTTGTTTCCGTGGGCACGTAACCGACGAAAATCTTGCGAAGCGCTGAATCGAGTGATTCGATGTCGAATCTCATCACAAGCTCAAACCATCGCAATTTGTGAACAATAATTCACGGAATATCAGATACAGCATGACAACGTTAAGTTTGTTTTCTGAGTATATAACGATGTCAGTCGAGTTCATGAAATCCACAATTTCCTCGTCATTATACTGCTGAAATCTTCCGTTATTACCATCAATCTGGCAACTAGTGGAGGCAGCCATTTTGTCTGTTTACAAACAAAAATCAGCTGTTGCGCACCTGGTCAGTGCAGCTCGCCGAAAGTTTCCCGTGGCATGCGCGCATGCAGTGGAGAATTCAGGTAAAAGCAGCAGAGTATAGCACCGCTCGCGCAACTCGCGCAACTCGTGAATAGGGTGGGAAAAACGTATAGTCCAGTTTTTCCCTAGGGAAAAAATGTACTATGCGTGACGTCATGAAGAAAAACGAACTATTTCTTGAGAAACGTTTTTCTTAGTTAAACTATTCTTTTTCTCCTTGTGTACACTCTCAATGCAAACAATCTTAGATAAGGGATATAATAATGAATATATATGAAATCCTGATGAAGGCAAATTAGCTGAAAGCTAGATTAAAGATTCAACGTCTAAACTGTTCCTAGACTTTTATTAATAACACATTTATCATCTGGACAAACGTCGTCATGTCCAAAAAGTTGAGTCTCATCACACTTATATAGGCTATATATATATATAAAATTCGATTTTTTTTTTTTTTTTTTTTTTTTTTTTTTTTTTTTTTTTTTTTTTTTTTTTTTTTTTTTTTTTATGTTAGTATTTTTGTTTCTGGTAAATGTGTTTTTACATTCCGGTCAATTAACCGATTTCGTTCAAAATGCGATCGCAATTAATGCGGCGGTCGCAACTCGTCGTAGGCTACGGGGCACTTGCCATCAACGTAGCCTGCGTTGCATACACAATGGGTCAGATGCATAAAAAATAGCAATTGCTTTTTCTAGGCTTTAGCTTGATTCCGTATGCATAAAAATGAGCAATTGCTTACAAGCAAAAGCTTTTGCTTCTGCTAAAAAGTGTATGCATAAAGCAAACATTTTGCTAGTGCGCTTAGGCATTTGCTCGTGTTTTGTCAAGCTCCTTCATAGCAGCTTGAGCGTTTGCTTGATCAAGACATTCACGGTTAATCATCATGTTTATGCATGTGAGAGAAAAATCTAAGGTGCACAGGAACAAAATTAATCGAGAAGAAATTACTCCAGAGATCTATCAGAATTTTTTTTCGTTTCGATAAAAAGAATGTGGAATGAATGGCTTACAGATTCTTACAAGAACACGATGAAACAGGGGAAGGATGCATTACACCGGTGCTCCATTACCTGGCGGACCCAGGGTTCCAAGCATCAGTGGGGGGAGTGTTGGGGATAAGCCAGGCTACTGTTTCTCGACATATCTAAGGAATATATTTATGTAATTAGTCAATAAAAACACAGAGGAAACCATAGTTCTGTGAGATAGAACACCGGAACTAGAAGCAAAGTTTTCCTGAATTCAGAAATTTCCTGAAAAGCAGTGTCTCTGTGTATTGCACAATCTTTTTGAACGGTTAACATGTTAATCAAACCAATAATTGGTAACTTTATTTTTATTTTTTTATAACTTTATGAAGAATATGCAAAAAAGTGAAGTTGTCTATTTTTTCAGTATCTCTTCCCAAATCATCTCACCTTCCTTTGCATACGAGTCTCGCCTTTGTTTTGTGAGTTGTGTTCGCATCAGCGTGACGTCGCTATTGTTGAATCCGCTAGCAATTGCTCGCTTATACCCCCGTCACACTGAGCTCGTTCCTACTACGTCCTTGCAAATTTTGCCGAACGGGCATAGTCTGTGTGTAAACTGAGTGGACGTAGTAAATACTTCTTACGATCTGTTTACGAACTTCATGGACTAGCTCGGTCGGATTTCCAAAAAAGTGTTCAAAAAAATCGGGCACCCATCTCGTCCTAAAATTTAACGGGGTGGCAACGTACCTGAAACGAGATGGACGTACTACAAACGAAATTGCCGTACTTAAATCGTTCTAAAGATGTGCTAGGACGTCATACAAACGAGCATTGTATATTAATTATTCAAGTTCTAAAATTAAACGTAGTGACAACGTTCCTTAAACGGGTAGGACTTACTCTGAACGAGAAGGACGTACTACGAACATACGTTTCAATTTTTAAACAGAACGGCATGTCATAATTCCCGTCACACTGAGCTAGTTCTCACTGCGTTCTAGGTAGTTCTTGGTGACCGGGCTCAATCTGTTTACACACGGACTGAACGTAGTGCAGACCTTTTAGAATCTAGTACAGACCGTTTACAATCTGTTTACGAACTTGGCGAACGGGCCCGAACGGAGAGAACGGAAAGGCATTCCGATTTTTTTTAACATGTTCAAAAAAATCGTACTGGCTTCAAGTTCTAAAATTGAACGTAGTGACAACGTTCCTTAAACTGATAGGACTTACTCTGAACGAGAAGGACGTACTACGAACGTGGTACCTAACTTTTATCATGCTGCGCATAGGCACTTTTAGTGACCGTTTGGACGTGCTACGAACGGTATAGAGTGAACGAGCAGTTCACTCGTTCTGAACTGGATAACAACGTATTGCGGACGCGATAAAGACGGAATTGACGTAACGAGAACTATTTATGAACTGCCTAGCATCGTATTGAAGAAATTATTTTTCAAAGTTATAAGTTCCAACCCGACCAAAGCCCGTTCAGCATTTTTTTTTTAAACGGGCAAAAACGGGCAAGAACGTTATAGAACGACCTCAGTGTGACGGCCCCCTTAAGGCAAGCAAAGGGTTTGAGCACTAGCAAAAGGTTATGCATACGAAATTTAGCAATGGCTTTGGCTTGATCTTTCGCTTGGCTTGCAATTGCTTTTGCTTGAAGCAATTGCTTTCAAGCAATTGCTACGTTTTATGCATCTGACCCAGTGCATGCACAGGTCGTTGGTCAATTTCTGCGATTCCTGCGTTCCTGTAGTAAGGGTATTGGAAAAACTTCCTGCACGTCGTACATGCATTGTACCTGCGAGGTACCTGCGCTGCACGATTTTTCTACGAAATCTATCATAGGGAGTTGCACGTCGAAGGTACGGCGAGTTGCGATCGCAATTAAAAATCAGTATTCAAATACATTTACAAAAATGTGCCGATCAATTTGATATTTTTTTGTAAGTCGTATTCGTCAATTCGTAGTATCCCCATCTTTGGGCTGGGAATTTATATTCGTTGATGGACTTATACATAGTGTACTTAAAAAAGGTTGATATATATGTAGGCCTACTCTTGACTACGAGTAAATATTTTTGTCTAATGTAGAATTTAGATATTTTGAGAATCCTACGTGAAACTAAAAATTGTTGATTGCACTGTAGCACAGAGGTAAAATTGTAATTTTTCCTCTGAGCCACATTAATTTTCAACAATATAAAATCAGTTGTTCATTATGGGAACAGAATGGAAATTGTTGTTCTTATCAAGTCAATAATATTGTACGACTACCTACATACTAGCGTGTTTTCGCTATATAAAAACAAACAAACAAACAAACAAATAAACAAAAAATAATAAATAAATACCCATTGACATTACGGAAGGCAAAGTTGTGCAAAATAGCCCCAAAAGCCGGCACACAATATTAGCCGATTTTCGCTTGAAGACGGTGGACGTATAGGAATCGCGGTTCGTGTGCAAAATTGCGCTCGTTTCCTTCATAACAGCGGTATGCCTTTGAACGGCCAAAATTCTGAGACAGTAGTTTTAGGGAAATAGCCGCGTTCTTTGACGCAAAACGAGTAAAAATTAATAGTCAATTAGTTTCTTGAATTCACCTGTTATGTTTCAAAGCCCAACACACATTTTCATTCCATCTTGCAACATTATTTATCGCAGTATATTGTCAAGCGAAAAAGGCGCTGAAATTTATACAGCTCTACGGCCTTTGCCGAGGTCAAAAAATCAATTAACGCACAAAAACTCGCGCCAGAAGACTTCCCTGCGATGGGATGGTATTGTCCTTCTCATGGTTTTAGTAAAGTAGATGTTCCAGACCAGATGGAGGAGAAAAAACATCTTGGCAATCTTATAACGTGATTGTGCTGAAGTTGTAATCAGAATCTGTATTTTACATAGATTGATGTTCCAAACAATAATATAAAAAGCACATCAGATTTTTATGCGATATGCATGTGATGTGCCTAAAAATTTATTTAATATTGACTGGCCTTGAAGGAGATACCGCAAATATTTCCCAAACAAGTCTCATATTGCCTCGAGTCGAAGACGAGGGCAATATGGGTCTTGTGAGGGAAATATAGGAGGTATCTCCCGAAGGTATTAAAACCAGTCAAATTATTATTATTACCTGTTAACCTCAATTAGCCACATTTTAAAGAGTTTAAAATAAGTTTGCTTGTAAGGGGAGATCCAACCCTCAAAATGAAGGTTCAAATGTTGTTATTGTACAAACTAAGCAAACCTTGTTTTTTCGAAAGAAAATATCATTGGAAACAATATTTCAGAGGTGTGCTCTTCGAAAATTTTGCGATCACCTCATATCAATTAGGGGGGCGAGCGTCCAAAATAGTTGCCCCTTTTATGACAAATAGTAATTTGGAGATGAATTATAGGTACTATATCGCCAGGAATTTCAGATGATTAAAAGAGGATTAAATTGCCTACAAGCTAAAACCCACTTTGATGGAATTTAAAAGGGTAAAAATGAATATTCAACCCAAACAATTCATTTTTATAATATTTTTTCAAAAATTGAATGTAATCAAAATTGTGTACTTCGCATTTGTAAAAACTGCGTAAAGAAATTCAGTTGTAACTATTTAGAAAATTGTTCCAATATGTGCACGACAACTTTGAGAAATGCAGGTTCGTATATCATTTAACAAAAAGTTATAGCATCTTAAAGTCGTGAACTTGATTCACCGAAGAACGACAATCTTGCTATATCAAAAAGCTCCGTACACAAACGTGTATTACCTATGGGATAGGTATGGTGTCTTCTATATATAAATGCGTTTCACATTTTAAACCCTAAATCAACCGTTCAACAGTAAATCTGACATTTCATGATTTTGTAATACATGCAAAGTGGTCAAACATACAAGTGAGTGCAGAGTGAATTTGAGAGACTTCCATTCCTTTTCCAAAATTGAGGTTATTATAATAGTTTGACAGATTCCGGAATTGTTTTTGTTTTTGTTTTCTTTTCTGGGTTCGGCCGCCGCCCTAACAGAGCCTAAATGATTGGTTGGTTGAATGAAGTGGATAAGAGGGTCAGTCGTTTTCCGATGGTCATTTGTTCGAAGGTTCGATGTTCACAGGTCGTTTGTCCGAAACCAGAATAGGTTCGTATTCAATTTTATTTGACCGAAGGTTCGTTCGTCCGAAAGGAAATAGGTTTCGTTTTTTCGAAGGTTCAATAGTCCGAAGGTTCACTCGTCTGAAATGAAAAGGTGCTTGGTCCTAAAATAAAAA
Source organism: Paracentrotus lividus (assembly GCA_940671915.1). Classification (NCBI taxonomy): domain Eukaryota; kingdom Metazoa; phylum Echinodermata; class Echinoidea; order Camarodonta; family Echinidae; genus Paracentrotus; species Paracentrotus lividus. The sequence goes on from CALNVZ010001576.1 coordinate 7,053, forward strand.
ATGGGTCATTCGTCGAAAAGGAACTAGGCTCATTCGCTGTAAAACAAAATATAATCCTATTTCACTTTTTGACAAATATGATCCTTATTCAGCTTCGGACGAAAGTACTTCGAAAATGAACCGTATTCATTTTTGATGAATGAACATTGGAATACTGAACCCGATTTCATTTTCTGATATACGAATTCGATTCATTTTTGAGGAATGAAACCTCGTAATAATGCATCAAACGATCGGGCAAACGAACCTTATTTTCATTTTCGGCAATCAAACATCCAAGTACGTGTTTAGAGAGACCGAGCTGTAACAACGAGGCTGTAACCAAGGGTGTGGGATGCTCCTGGGCATCACGCATTAATTTCGTTTTATTAGTACATAGGGGCATGATCTTTTCATTACTCCACCCCCCCCCTCACTACAAAAAAAAAAGTGCGTCCCGCTCTACGCCAGCGCTCCAGGAGTATAGGGTATGTGGGTAAGTGAGAGAAGCATTTACTTTTGATAATATTAATAAACAAAATTTTTGCTCTTGAGAGACGGTTCCTTTTAGATTAAGTGCATCAGGCAGAAACTTTTTCTGCTTAAGGCTAGAATACATAATTACATATGAATTATCAAATTGCATTTATTTCATTACTTTTGTACCTGCAATGTATAGCGATAAGTTTAGCCTGGAAAATTTTTAATATCATATCAAAATATATACTAAATAAAATTGTATATATCTCTCTGTATAGTAGGCTACAAAGTAAATTCGATAGCAGATTGGCCCCCTCCACTACCCATCCTATATAAAACGCTGCACCATTGTAGCAACATTTATACAACTCCTTAAATCAGAATAGAAAAAGCTTCCGCATTTCCTCTTTCATTTATTATATATTTGTAGTTAGTTTTCCAATTTCCTTCGTTTCATACAGTTAATACCGGCAGCTACATGATTTTTTTTCAAAGTGTATTTCTTAATATAAGCATTATTACGTGCTAATATTATTATATCTGTGCTCAGTGGGAAATTATTAGTGGCAGATCCATGATTCTATAAGGGGTGGGGGCCGGGGAGCTATTTTCAGGTTAACCATGTTAACGTACACCTCATTTTTGTGTCGGTCACATCGGCAAGGATTATCTTTTGCAGGGAGGGGTGTTGCAATAAAAAAAAAATACTTGTTTAAAAATATTGGAAAGAAACAATAATAATAACAAAATCATTGTAGCCGTTTCACTCCGAACTATAGTGTGCAACAACAGACTCAAATTTAACACTGAACTCCAAAACTCACCTTAATAATATGTGCTCTTGTTAAGAGTAGCCAAAGAAAATGAATTAATCTCGTATCCTACTTTACACTCTCAGAACGCTGGTAAAAAAAATGCATATTAAAACCAGTTGGTTAAAAATATTAACCAATAATGTATTAAAAAGAAAAAGTTGGTTAAAAAACAAGTTGGTTAAACGTGAAAAAGCATGGGTGGTTAAAAAGCCCAATTCCAATTTTAACCAATAGTTGGTTAAAAAAAATTGGTCACGTGGAAGAAAAACAACCAATGGGAAACGGGGATTTAACAAAGATACGCGCTCGCTCCTCGCGCTAGAAATCTTGCGATTTTAATTTATACACGTAAGATATAGTGCGCCTATTCATTGTGCACGTATTTTGTTTTGCGACGACAACAAGGTTACACAAGCTGACTGCTGGTCTGGCTGGACCTATCTTGACAATCTGATCAAAGTATATTGGTAGGTAGAAATGACTTGAAGAGTATAGGCCTGTGATATAGACTAACATGCATTATGTTTTGGACTACATGGCCAGTACGGTTCCTAATTATTCGGTTGAGACGTTAGACCTAGCGTTAACTTAGGTATTCAACTTGCCTGAAATTTATGCAGCTCCGTCTAGAATCTAAATACTTCGCTCTCCAACCAGCTTGGTCTCTGACTAAGTCTTGAGGTCATAGATTTAGTTGGCTAAATATTAGAACTACGTTAGAACCATCACTTGCATCTAAATTTAGCCTAATATTTTTAGACCTCTCGATTATAGTCCAATGAGGCCTACTTGACTGGTTTAAGAGTGATGACTTGGAATTAAACGTAGAATCTAGGCCAGCATCTCGTTTCTATATTCTAATCTATAATTAGATCCAGGTAGATCTCAGATACTGGACTAGATTGTAGACCTAACGTCTGAACCGAAGTAATGATATTGTACTGACTACTGGACCAATACTTAGGCTACTGTAGGCCTACCCTATTTAGGCCAACAAATAATGCATGTAGTCTAATAATACAGGCATAACTCTTCATGTTATTTGTACCAATACTTTGATCAAATTGTCAAAAGGCCGGTCCAGTCCGGTCTATCGCTTGATTTTTTTTAACCAACCATGATGTATTAAAAAAAGAAATTAACCAATTAAGTATTAAAATTTAACCAACTAGGGTTGGTTAAATATTTTAACCAACTTTTTATTAAAGTTTTAATACATAATTGGTTAAATTTTAACCAACTGGGGTTGGTTAACGCGTTTAACCAACAGTTGGTAAGTTCATATATTGAACCAACGGTTGGTTAAAATTTTGGGGCCGGTTGGTTAAAATTTTTCTGAGAGTGTAGACTCTGAATTTTTATGAACTAATCAATGACCAAACCGGCCCTGCCCCCCCTCCCAAAAAAAAGTAAACAAAAAATGGCCATCTGCCTTCCTTAATGTCCATATCAGCCGCAGAGAAGTTTTATGTCCGTCTATCGGGTATTAAGATTATTGTTCTCATTTTTTTTTTTTAATCAATTTTGGCGCCCCAAAGTTAAGTTTCAATTTGTCGCCTCTTACTTTAACCCTTTTTTTTGTTTTGTAGCCATATGGCTACATAATAGTATGTATAGCTACAAGCACAAAAAGGGTTAAGGTCGGTTTGGCGTCCCTTAAGGTTAATTTGCCGCCCCTTGAGCTCGTGCCCTCCCTCCCCCCCCCCCCCCCCAGAATACGGGCATGAACCTATTGTAATATATTCTTGTAATCAACAATATTCTTTGATTATTCTTTTTTTTTTCTTTTTAAGATTCCCTTATTTACTTTGTGTTATTCTTATCTTATTTTGTTATAATTTTATTTTATTTATCTATTTATTTGTTGAGCTCCCTTCATTGCACAAGTAACTTAATGCATTGGTTTAGGATCCGAGATCAAATTTTTCCGGAACTATTGCATCATTAAAAAAATAAATTCCTAAATAATTGATACAATAATTAAATGCATCGTTAAAAAAGGAGAAATACAATCTGTAGGTTCATATAGAATAAAGGAAATAGTTGCACCTCAGAGAATTGGATAGTGCAGATTCATAATTCGTATTCAGTTTAAAGGATTTTCCCCTTTGATTTAATGTAAATATTAGTTGATCCTGGAGGATTAAAGTCGATGCTAAAAATCCGTATGTTTCTATATAGACTGACATTTGATTCAATATCATTTCATTTAATAAAATGGAGTTAGGGTTTAATCCGAAAGATTGTTTGTTAATATAAGACACCATACCTATTCTCATAGAGTATTACACGTACGTGTACGGAGCTTTCATAGATATTGACCAGAATATCATTTTCGCCGAAATCAAGATCACGACTTTAGGATGAATATAACTTTTTGTCAAAATAATATACGAACCTGCAGTTCTCACAAGATGTAGTGCATATATTTCAAAAATTTTCTAAAAAGTTACGATTTTAATTTTTGTACGCAGTTTTTACAAGTGCGAAGTATAAATTAAGATTACATTCATTTTTTTTGGAAAAAAAATATGAAAAATTGACTTGTTTGGGCTAATTATCCATTGTTACTTCTTTAAATGCCATCAAAATAGATTTCAGTCTGTAGGCAATTTATTCCTCTTTAATATGATCCGCATTTTAAAGCAATTTGATATATCCATTAAAAGTTATCTTTAAAACATTGTTTGACATAAAAAGGGCAACAATTTTGACGCCCCCTTGAATTTAGAGGTGATCGCAACAAATTTTGAAGAGCACACCTCTGAATATTTGTGCCCTATAACATTTTCTTAGAATAAACAAGGTGTGCTTAGTTTGTACAGAAACAACATCAAAATCGTTAACTAGGCATCTTTTTCAGGTTTGGATCTCCCCTTATTGATTTAAACAGGATTTGTCGTAGGATGTTTCTTTGTTTCTTCAGCATTCAGAGTTGAACCATTGTGAAGTAGTTATTCAGGCGCGTAATTTTGTTTTAACATGATGCTAAATCATTGTGACGCAATAGTGTTTCTGTGCGTATCCACTCTTTGTACCTTAACGCGCATCATCTTCTTACAATTACGCGTAGGACCCCTGACCAGTGAATATGGATATTACGGACCGGCAATTTTGTACATAAACCCAATAGGGAATCGCGGAGGAGGGGTGTATGAATATTACGGCCCGTTGTCGAACAACTGAGCCATTGTGACGTAATTTTTTTTTATCCAAATCAATTAGGCAGACAAAATACGAGCTTATATCTTGTCTCCAAAACGCCTCATACAGGTAATAATTATATAATATTGACTGGCCTTGAGGGAGATACCGCATATATTTCCCAAACAAGTCTCATATTGCCTCGAGTCGAAGACGAGGGCAATACGGGTCTTATGAGGGAAATATAGGAGGTATCTCCCGAAGGTAAAGCCAGTCAATATTATCATTATTACCTGTTAACCTCAATTAGCCCCATTTTAAAGAGAATAAAATAAGTTTACTTGATTTAAACTGGGCATTTGTCGTGGGATTTTTTTTTTTTCTTTTCTTTGTTTCTTCAGCATTCTGAGTTGAACCATTGTGACGCAATAATGCTTCTGTGCGTATCCATTGTCTTACTCTTTGTTAACGCGCATCATCTACTTACAATTACGCGTAGGACCCCAGACCAAACAAAATATGGATATTACGGACCGGCAATTTTGTACACAAACGGAGGAGGGGAGTATGGATATTACGGCCCGTTGTGGTACAACTTATCCATTGTGAAGTATTTTTTGTTGACCGGATCAATTAGGCAGACAAAATACGCGCTATATCTTGTCTCCAAAATGCCTCATACAGGTAATAATTATATAATATTGGATGCACTTGAGTGCAATATGAGATATATTCATACTGATGAATGGAATATATCTCATATTGCACGAAAGAAATCCAATATTATTATTATTATACATACAAACCATTTTCCATGGCAACTGCAACGCTACCAGTTTAAACAAGAAAGAGGTTTACTCACCTGTACTGTATCAAATCTGCCTGATCCGAGAATCTCACAAAACTCAAATGATCAATCTATTATAGTAAATAGTGGAAGTATTTTACGAGCTGTGATTGGTTGAAAGGGTGTCACGTGTCGTTCAACATTCTGGTATGTTGAACGCTTCTTTGTTATGTTAAACGGTTTTTTGTTATGTTGAACGGTTTTATCCTGTGTTAAAATGAATGGCGAAATCGATTGCTTTGTTGCGCTAGCGCGTAATAACAGTAAAATGGTGCGCACAACAATAGATACGCGGAGCAACAATGTACGTCACAATAGCTTAATTAGCACTAAAAGTTTGGCAAACATTGGCAAAGATAAAACCAGATTAGGCAAGGTCAAATATCTAGGGGTCTATTCACTATAATAAGTAGTGCATGCTCTATTAATGCAACATTACTATGTCAACTCCAAATACTAAATTATCCCTGTGTGCTATTATGACGTAAATTGTTGCTCCGCGTATCCATTGTTAAAAGCTGTTGTGCTATTATGACGTAAATTGTTGTTCCGCGTATCCATTGTTGTAAGCTGTTGCGCGCAGCATATTACTGGCATTGCGGAGTGCAATATTTTAAATAAACCACTCGATTTCTCCTTTGACACGAGAAATGTAGAATACATAGGACATACATTATGCTAACAATATTGAAGAGTATCAACACATGGTTTTAATGTATCGAAAAAGAGACCTAAACGTGTAATAATGAATGATATCTTATGATATGTTCAAAGTGACATGACTTTTTTTAACCAATCAAAACTTGAATGTACCATCACCAGAAAGCTAACAATTCAAGCTTTTAATTGCCATACAAACAATAAGCTGTAATAGAATTATGCGTCATCGGAAATCAAGACTATGCAGTGTATGAGCTATTTTGAGAGCTAAATTGGCCATGTTGTACATGAATTTGACCTGACATGGCCTTCGATTTGACAAAAGTGACAGAACTTTTTCTTTCCTTTGCAATACGTTATTCCTGTTATTAAAAAGTTCTGAATCTTAGCTTACTTCATGAGAGCGAACATTTATTTGAAAAATTTGTTGCTCGCCATTATCAAGAAAACAAAGTGAAAAGTCGTGAAAATAGTGTTTCCACTCTTTGGAAAAAAAAATTCCCGAGATTCAGTGGCATTTCCTGTAATTTTTAAATTTATTTTAAGATAAACTTGGATTATAAGCTTAAAGTATACCTACTGGCCATAAATCAGGGGTTTTTAAAACCTCTTTTCCCTGCGCACCTCCTGAAACAGGGACAAAAACATGTGAGCGCCAAGCGCGAGCCAAAAAAATTTGAGCTCTAAAATGAGGCAAATAATGTTATATAAAAATCGTGAATAATCAACTTTGTTACACTCAAATATTGTGTACATCTTGATTTTCAAATTTCCCGAAATTTCCTGGAATTATTTTATTTCCTGAAAATTTCCTTGGAAATACCAAAATTTCCTGAAATCTCCTGAATTTCGGGAAGAGTGGAAACACGTAAAAAAAGACAAGCAAGTCTATGGGCGCGTTTGCTTTGAGTAGAGTGAGAATTTGCAGCTTTTGTAAAACTTCAAGAAGGCGCTAGACGAGTTTGCGCTTTGACGATGGAGTGCAATTATTTTTCAACGCTTTGCCTTCCATATGATAGGGTTCTAGAACTTAAATGAAGCTAACCGCTTCAGTATACCTATTAGAATTTTAAGGTGAAAGATAGTTGTTGCGCATATAGAGTTTGGGTAAAAGGGGCAAATCGCATGTGTTTGACCTTTAAGTTTACAGATTTGTGATGGGTTTCATGCCTGGGATGATCTAGCTTGGAGTAACTATAGGATGCTTACCAAACTTGCCAAATTCATTCGTCGCGATAGTTTCATATTCACTGATTTCGTCATTGATGCGAGCTCGATTGATGGAGAGGCCGTCATCCCAGTATATCACATTGTCGTCTGTATCAAAGGCCATTGCCAGAACTGCTCCAGAGAACTCGATGGGCGTGATAGGGAGTTTACTAAGTCCTATTCGTATCGTAAAATCTCTGTCAGGCACGTAAATCTTTCCCCGATAGATACTCGGGTACGTATCGAGTCCGGTTTCGTGTAAAAGCAGATATAGTTCCCCTGTTAAAAATATGAAAGAAATTTAAAATATATATATATATATATATAAAAAAGAAAAGTAAAAGGGTGATATGAATAGGATATGATCATTGTACAACCCTTTGCCTTCTATATGCTAATGTAGGGTACATGCAGGTAATACGGGCCCCCTAAGCTCATTTGCCTAATTTGCATAAAATTACGAAATTACACACAGTCTAATCTTTGTTTTTATGAATCAATAACTACTGCTCTAACTTTTATTGTGAAGAAAAACAATTATCACCAACCCCCCTGTCTGCAATATTCAAATGCTGACGTCATTACCAAAGTGCCCATATTACCTGCATGTGCAGGTAATATGGGCACAAGTATTTAAAGAGATTAAGTAACTTCCAAAAACAAGTGCAAAAGAGATCGAAATGAATAGAATTCTATCGCTCTGACCGTAAAAACAAACTACTGCAAGTTTCAGATCAAATACAAGTCATTTACTATCTTAAAACAGTGAAATGTCAAACGCGGCCGGGGATACGGCCGCGCATGATTAATTTATACCACTCCGTTGAAAGCTTAAGCTTAGCCCGCCCGGTAGGCACGGGGACTTGAAAACAGGAAATGCGGTGAAAACCACGTGCGTTGAAACGCACGCGGTTTTGTAAAGCGTCTCGAGGCGGGTTAGAAAATTTGAGTATAAAATCTTAGATATCTCGAAAGTAGAGCAAGCAAGTAAACTGCAATTTTTAAGGAATACCAGCCTGACCTATGTGTTCATAATCATGATGGCAAAATTAGCTAAATCCAAAGTTTGCAATTTGAATATCATTCAATGATACTGCCTCCCTTTAATGTACGTTTTAAAAACTACAATGACTCTACCATGTCTGGAATTTGCTAAAAATGGTGAAAATCATTAACTTTGAGATATAATTTGAAATTATAAGACCCTTCAGTAAATCCTTTGACTATATATTTCATTGTTATGTATTTTGTATATTATATCTTTTTTTTTTATATCATTTAAATATTATTATCATTGTACAAGTCAATATAGGCCTACAATAAGTTATTTATATTAATTATATACTGTGAATATACCCCCAAAAATCGTAGCAAAGAGATTGATGCCTCATCCCAATACTAAGTACCAGAATCATTTCCGCCATTTTGGATGTCCCATATTACCTGCACTGTTGTTGCTATGTCATGCAAGCATTGAATGCCACATTGCACCCCTTCACTAAAACAAATTGACCTGTACACGCTAGTATGATCAAAATGAAACTATAAGTTTACCAATTATACAAAACAATTATAAGGTTACCCCCTCAAACACTCTTTCACCATCACATTCTGTGAAATATCAAATTTTACATCAGGGTAAAAAATGCCGTAAGTTTTACCTACCTTGTTGGTTTTCAGCAATTTTCTCAGAGAAACTTCGGCATCAGATGCTCTCACGACGATATATTTTCATATACAGTTCATATGAACAACACTATATGGTGCTCACACCGCTCACCGGTCACCGGTCGACGGTCACGACATGATTTGCTTCAGGTGGCCCATATTACCTGCTGGCCCATATTACCTGCATGCAACCTGTTATGTTCTCCAGCACGTTCTGATGCCTTCAATGAGGCTACGTCATAGAGTTACATACCCCAAACACTAGAGGGCTCACTTAGAAAATTCAACGTTCCCGATTGAACAGACCGCCGCCATTTTATATCAGGGCAACGTACGTAGCTAGCGACCACATACGTACACTCTCAGAAAAATTTTAACCAACCGGGCAAAATTTTAACCAACCGTTGGTTCAAATATGAACTTACCAACTGTTGGTTAAACGCGTTAACCAACCCCAGTCACGGTTAAAATTTAACCAATTATGTATTAAAACTTTAATAAAAAGTTGGTTAAAATATTTTAACCAACCCTGGTTGGTAAAAAAATTTAATACTTAATTGGTTAATTTCTTTTTTTAATACATCATGGTTGGTTAAAAAAAAATCAAGGGATAGACCGGACTGGACCGGCCTTTTGACAATTTGATCAAGTATTGGTACAAATAACATGAAGAGTTATGCCTGTATTATTAGACTACATGCATTATTTGTTGGCCTAAATAGAGTAGGCCTACAGTTGCCTAAGTATTGGTCCAGTACAGTATCATTACTTCGGTTCAGACGTTAGGTCTACAATCTAGTCCAGTAGGAGAGATCTAACTGGATCTAATTATAGATCTGGAATATAGAAATGAGATGTTGGCCTAATGTTAGATTCTACATTTAGATTCCAAGTTCATCACTCAAGTTCATCACTCAATCAAGTAGACTCTAACGTTAGACCTAACCGTTAGATCTAGTATTGGACTATATCCACATCGAGAGGTCTAAAAATATCTAGGCTAAATTTAGATGCAAGTGATGGTTCTAACGTAGTTCTAAATATTTAGCCAACTAAATCTATGACCTCAAAACTTAGTCCGAGACCAAGCTGATTGGAGAGCGAAGTATTTAACGTTAGATTCTAATTTAAAACGGAGTTGCATAAATATCAAGCAAGTTTAATACCTAACGTTAAGTCTAACGTCTCAACCGACATAATTAAGAACCGTACTGGCCATGTAGTCCAAAACATAAAGCATGTTAGTCCTATATCACAGGCCTATACTCTTCAAGCCATTTCTACCTACCAATATACTTTGATCAGATTGTCAAGATAGGTCGAGCCAGACCAGCAGTCAGCTTGTGTAACCTTGTTGTCGTCGCGATCAAGTACGTGCAATGAATAGGCGCACTATATCTTACGTGTATAAAGGAAAATCGCAAGATTTCTAGCGCGAGGAGCGGAGCGCGTATCTTTGTTAAATCCGCGTTTCCCATTGGTTGTTTTTCTTCCACGTGACCAATATTTTTAACCAACTATTGGTTAAAAACGGAATTGAGCTTTTTTAACCAACCCATGCTTTTTCACGTTTAACCAACTTGTTTTTTAACCAACTTTTCTTTTTAATACATTATTGGTTAATATTTTTAACCAACTGGTTTTAATATGCATTTTTTTTTACCAGCGTTCTGAGAGTGTATACGTTCTTTCTCTCTTCTAATCTCATGCATATTCGTTTACTCCTGAGCAACTGTCGAATAAAATATCGTTGTTTACGATTGTACCTCTAGATTCAGTTAGCCAAGCTCGTTCCAAAATATATTATTTGTCCAGATTTTTTTATATAAAAGTATTCACAATTCGCTTTAAAAATGACCTTGTTTTCACATATTTTCAGGCCAAAAAAATTAAGCTTTTAGTTTTGTTGCCATGGTAAAATCATTTGTATTTTTATGGTACCCCCATCCACGTATATTGTCTGATTATCATTTGATCTTCAAATTTTTCATTTAGTTTTGCAAGTCTTATTGGGCAGATTTTTTCTATTTTCACTTAAAGTTCAGGGAGTTTGACACGATTTTTACTATTTTGCTGACATCGGTCCGAAAAATTGGCTGAAATTATTCACCGAGAAGGTCAGTCATATTATGTATGATTATTTTTCATTTAATAGGATATTATCGACTATTAAATAGTATTATTTTATAAATTTTAACTGGTTGCGATTGATTTTGAAGAGTTTGCAATCATAGTAAAAGCAGCAGTCTACAGTTTTATACGCGACTCAACGGTGCCGTGGACCGCGCCCACCGGGCTAGCATTACTGCTCCATCCTGTAGCGCGTCTCGTGTTTCATGCTAGTTTTCACCTAGAATTCATAAAAACACCGTCAACGTCATGTTCAAATCAATAATAAAAATTCATTTCAGTTCATGGTGACTTAACTGTTACGTATTCCGTCTCTTAAATATATGGTGATTAAGTTTAGAAAATATTTTCAATCTGTTTTCCCAAGAACTTTGAAAAATAAGGAGTTTTGTAAAAAAAAAAATTACTTTTGCCAACGTCACGTTTCTCGCCCCAGACATAATACACGGACAAGCAATAGACAAGGTCTCCGTCATACAACTTGCTCTAAAATTCCTTATTTATTAAAATTCATAGAATATCAGATCAGAAAGATCATATAAATAAAATAAGTGTATATTAAGGAGACGGAATATGTGACAGTTAAGTCACCAAGAATTCAAATGAATTGTTAAGATTGATTTGGAAATGATGTTGACGGTGTTTTTATGACTTCTAGGCGAAAACCAGCATGAAACACGAGACGCGCTACAGTGTTGAGCAGTGATGCTAGCCCGGTGGGCGCGGTCCACGGCACCGTTGAGTCTCGTATAAAACTGTAGACTGCTGCTTTTACTACGATTGCAAACTCTTCGAAATCAATCGCAACCAGTTAGAATCTATGAAATAATATTATTTAATAGTCGATAATATCCTATTGAATAAAAAATAATCATACATAAAGTGACTGACCTCCTCGATGAACAATTTCAGCCAATTTTTCGGACCGATGTCAGCAAAATACTAAAATCGTGTCAAACTCCCTGAACTTTGAGTGTTGAAAGTATTGCTTTTATTTTCATTCATAAACTGTTTGTTAATATTTGATGTAAATTAGAGATAGCATTATCAAATATTGCTCTTTATCCTTGCCCTACTCTTCCTGTCATATCCAGCTTTTTTCTATTGAATTTTTCCTCTTCTAAATGCCCTGATCCTCGCAGGTCGTCCCAATGCATTTACACATTGTAGCTTACCCAATTTCCGGGTTAGTTGCCCTGAATCGCGCGTGCGAGCCCATCTTCAATTAGGAACCTTTCGTTTGTACACGCACTATGGGTAGCGCGCACTCTAGTTTAGTGCGTATTTAACTCTGTGGGCTACGTCCACTTCTTCTATTGCTACTATCACCACTACGCACTACTATCGGCCTACTGTCCAGTACTACTATCAGGCTACAAACGGTATATTTTTAGATAGAATTACAGTAATAATATAACGTCAAAAGCAATAATAATATATGATATATGTTTATGGCGCGGATCTAGGGGTGGGATGGAAATGGAACGATCGACCCGATTGACCAACTGAACCTCACCCCTATGGCCGATAATTAGTCTTGATGACCTTCTCGATGGCCGAAGGCCCCCCCCCCCCCCCAAAAAACAAAAAAAAAAAAAAAAAAAAAAAAAAAAAAAACACCTATCCCCCCCTCTCATGATATCCTAGATCCGCCACTGATCTTGTCCAGTTCATTCTAAATTTTTAATTCAAATTCATGTGTCTGTATTAATATTCACGCAATTGCAAGACGGAATGAATTCAAAACACCATTTACAACATTACTTTTTAATTAAAAAAAAAATAACAATATTTATTCAAGTAAAGATGGTCAAAAATGAATGGGGGAATCCCAGTCACGTGACCTTACGGAAGGAAGACAACCCGGGGAAATCAGATCAGATGTTTCCTGGGGCGGATTCCCATGTACATTTATCATCCTTAAGATATCACGTGTCCGAAATATAGGAGGGGCGGAGGCTTCAGTACCTGGACTTGATTTCTGATAGGAGATAAATCGTCATGTGACATGCCGGGATGAAAACATCCTTCCTGAGTTCCACGCCAGGAGTCTAAGGATGTTCTCCAGTTTTTTTGTTTCTTGGCCTAAGTAAACGTCCCCTCAACTTGGTGCTTCAATTATGACCCATGTAAGAGAAGGCCCCTCCAAAAGGCCATCCAGTCCACCAGACCAAGCTATTCAACCCCTAGACCAAGTTTTACTAACCAAACAAGCAAGCCCATCAACCTAACTGAAAGAAGCCCATCCAACCAACCAGAACAAATCCAACCAACCAAAATAATCCCCCAAAGCGTACCATAACAGTCGTCCAGCCAACCAGACTAAGCAAACCAATCAAACAACCAGAACAAGCCTAAACACTAAACCAAGCAATCCCCTCTACCCGGTAAGAACAATCCCATCCAACCATCCAGGAACTAGCCCATCCATCCATCCAACCAACCAACCCAAACCAACCAACCTAACCGTCTAGAACAATAATAATACAGCAATTCCTATGTAGCGCATTATACCTTTGAAAAAGGTCTGAATGCGCTTTCATAAGAAAAGAGGAAGAGACAAAGAGAGAAAAAGCAGAAAGGATCAAAAACCATATTTAACAATTAAAAAGATAGGTCTTCAGAGAAGATTTGACCGTTTCTGCATTCCTTACATTTTCTGGAATGTTATTCCACAGTTCTGGGGCAGCATGTTACTCCGTTTACCATAAGCATGATAAGTGTTTGTTTTAACCAAAGAAAAAACATACATATTCTTTTGTGATGACTGTAGGGTTCTAGCAGGTTGATATTTTGTATTATACACTGTTAGACCGCGGTTTAAAAAAAAAATCGCTGTTTAAAAACATGTTTAAAAGTTAAACATTCTTGTTTATTATTTAAACATTGTTGTTTAAAATCGGAAAAGCGAGGTTTTATATAGCTTTAAAAAAGACCTGTTTAGAGATTAGAGTTTAGATATTAAACAATTTTGTTTAAACAGGCCGAGGCAAATGTCATGTGGTATTCATGAGCTAATGGCATATCTCGTTACATGCATTTTAAATCGTCGCAACATTGCAATCATGGCAAAAGACTTATGCCTCTCACATTTCGTCGCTGTTTTTACGAACCGTCATAAACCTAATTTTTGGTCAAATTTTCGAAATTGAGTTTTTTCGATATTCTTAAAGAATGTATTCAACTCTATCGAATTACCAAATTTCAGGTCGAAATCTTAATTATTTAAAAAATAAGAGAAGATTCAAATTTTGTTCGAAACGTCACATCCCTTCCAGTGATTTTACGAAGCGTCCGAAACCATTGTTTCTACACTATAGCAGTCTCCTGAATGGCGCGCAACCCGACCTAGATATGGGTGAGCGGTGCGCGTATGCATTGAGTGATTTTTTCTCGTGGTTTAGGACGCTAAAAAACATGCGCTTGCTACGCGTGATTTTACGAAGTGACCTTAACCCCCTGTTTGTCATAAAAACAATCAGTTTCTAAAATACTACATCCCATTTTATTCTAAATATTTAAAAATCAAACCCCAATTGCAAATATTTTTTTTTCATATTGTAAAATTATAGAATTCATGCCGTACATTTATATAAATAATTACCGTGGTTTCCTTCAAAGCGCGAAGTTATGAGCGTTAGAAGAACACCCTAACTTTGAACGCGATTATCTCAAAAGCTGGTTTTGGGAACTCGGCGAGGTGTAGGACGGTTCGTAAAATCACTGACGATTTAATACGTATATACACAGATGTGTTGGCTAAGTGGATTGAGCGTGTGCCTTATAATCAAAAGGTCGTGAGTTTGATACCCGGCCGCGTTAACCAAAAGTTGGAGCGTTTTATTTTTGGAGAGAAGCGTTAAACAATACTGTTGATGTTTTAAACAACCATTAAACAACCGATTGTTTAAACTTTTAAACAACAAGAGTGTTAAAGTTTCAAACAACTACAGGTTGTTTAATTTCTAAACAACGCTGTGCGATTCATCGGTTAACACGCAGTTGTTTAAGATTTTAAACAACTTGTTTGATTTTTTTTCTAACAGTGTAAATCATTTAGAAAGATATGATGGAACCACATTGTTGGTAAAAAGGTACATGAGTAAATGGATGGAATTTAACAACGAATCATTTTCAAGTTATTTCTTTTGGTATACAAATCACTTAATAATCTAGCCCCAAAGTATTTGTCTGATTGTTTAGAAATTTATGTTCCAGGTAAAAGAACTAGATCTTCGAAAGACCCATTTAAGTTGACGTACTTAACTAAACGAAAACTGACCGGAGATAGAACCGTCACTGTTGCATCCTCAAAGGAATGGAACAAACTCCCTCCATATCAATTCTAGTTGTAAACTTAAGAGGAAGAGGGCGCTATCACTCTACGCAAAGCGAACGCTGCCATAGACATTTTGTATTTTGCACAGTTTTTTCACTTTGTTTTCTTGATTATGGCGAGTAACTACCTTTTCAAAGAAATGATCAACTTGAATAAATACGCTAAGAGTCTGATTTTTTCAAAAATAGGAATAACTTATTGCAAAGGGAAAAAAAAGTCCTGTCACTTGTGTCAATTCGAAATCCTAGTCAGATCAAATTCCTGTACAATATGGCCAATTTTGTTCTAAAAAAAGCTCATACGCCACATAATCATCTTCCTGGATAACGCATAATTATATTACAGCTTAATGATCAAGCAGTTTTTAAAAGCTTGAATTCTCAGCTTTCCAAAGATGGTACATTCATTTCGATTGGTTAAGAAAAAGTCCTGTCACTTTGAACATTATTACAATAGAATCTTTACTCGATGGGTCGATATTTCCGCATATCACATGCATATCGCATGTGGACGGCGTCTTCGCAAGAGGTGACTAGATCACTACTTATATCAATAATCGTTTGGAACATCCATCTATGTGAAATAAAGATTCTGATTACAACTCCATCACAATAATGTTATAAGCTTGCCCAAATGTGTATTTCCTCCATCTGGTCTGGAGAATCTATTAACTAACAACAAGATAAAAGTTCATCAATTTCTTTCATCTCCACGTACGAGTAGATTGCTGAACCGAACGGACAATACCATTCCAGCTGCAGGGAAGTCCGCGAGTTTTTGTGAGCTAATTAATTATTGCAGCCAGCTGTATAGATTTCTGCGCTTCTCAGCCGTATTTCCAACGTCACTTCGTTGCGTCTGGCCTCTTAGATAATGGACGCGCCTTGATTAATTACGATTTAATGCCGCACATTGATATACGTTAACTTTACATTTTACATAGAGTAGAATTGATATGTCACATTAAGACAATCCCCAACAGTTGAATCGTTCAAGAAGTCCCTGAAGACTTTTTTGTTTTAAGGAACTACGTTCAATTATATATATGTGGTTCTTATTGTGTATTTCTTTTATGTGAATATGTATATTGAAATTGTGAGCGCTTTGGGCCATTTGGGAAAGGCGCGATATAAATATTGGGTATTATTGGGTATTATTATTAACAGGTAACCAATGCAATAACCTCAATACAGGAGATATCGATAGTAAACTGTTCATCAAAAACAACCCCCAGATTCATTGCTCTTTTAACTGGGAGAACCTGAATGCCATCAATTTCAAGCGGTGGCAAGGGCATACTAGTGCGAAAACGAAGCTTGGGCGCCTTCTCTAAACTAAGTGCGTCAGCATCCCGCGTCTTTTGTACCAAAAGACGATTTATCGGCTTTGGAATAGAATCCCGAAATCTTAATACGGCTTAAACACGTTAAAAGCAGAAAGCCGATTGTTTCTCGCGTTCGATCATGAAGCTGCGGGAAACTTACGCACTTTGTTTGGAGAAGGCGCCTTCAAGTGTATAACTTCCGTGTTTGTACGGTTCAACTTGAGACCATTCAACCTTGACCATTCTTTGATTTCTTCAATGCATTTCATCACATTCGGTACTAGGTTAACAACATCAGACGATTTACAAAATATTATATATTTGAGTATCATCGGCATAAAACATATTGGACAGACCAAATATGACTCAATAATATGTTGCATTGGAGAATCCCAATCCAAACCAGCCTGCTATAACAGACACATTAAAAAATGACGCGACCTCGCAAAGAATTTTTTAATTTCTTTTATCGTTTTAGAGGAACATTACTTTACATTTGTCGGTTTTCTTATAAGTAATTATAGAGAGATCGCAATTTTCGCAACAATTAGTATCTAAGTCAACCACGTTACCCTCTCTCTCTAAAAAAAATAAATAAATAAAAAAAACAAAGAAAAAGAAAAAGAAGAAAGTAAGCATGGAAGTAATAACTGAACAGGGAATACATAGTAAAAAATGGATTGCGTGAAAAGGAAAATGAAAAAAATGAGAACGTTCGGGGTTGAATTATATTATAAAGGGGTGCTAAAGACATACCGATCGGCATGGGCGGATCACAGAAAGCAATGCGTGGACTCCAGATGTTCCTCAAAACAAGTTTACGATTT
>CALNVZ010001583.1:43632-67631 GCA_940671915.1 Paracentrotus lividus
AAGAGAAGAGTATTCGTTATCTTTTGGCATTATTTGAACCATAAGATTCGTGTAATTCAATAGTTTTTCATTAACGCAGGACTTCATTTGACCAATGTAATTTTCTACTCGCTAGCCTTGGTTTTCATATACCTTATGATATTTTTAATATCGTTATCTTTTGAACATTATATACGGGGCAGCATAAACCATACCTCCGACCCTCACCGCTGCAATCGTGTATATTTTAATAATAATATAAAGTAATTTTAATATAATGATATTGGAAACCAAAATTTTATTCTCTATGTTTTAAACAAAAGGCCTAATTATGTAATCCTATACAGATATAGCAAATGAAAGAGAAAATCGATATATAATCTCTTCATAAAAGGAACATTCAAAGCAACATTAATTAATAAAATGGACTAAGTAGCAAATTAAGAAGTTGAAGCATAATAAAATTATTTTAGGACTATGATGTTAGCGTAATTAAACTGTAAGGTATAATTCTTAGAAGTAACAGAGTATATTCTATAATGGGTGGGAGGGAGGGAAATTAGCGTCTTGTATCCCCAGTAATAAGTTGAGAATTGATGCAAACTTGCTAAATCAAGGCGCATACGTGCGCGGTAAGCGTATGACGCTGAATCGTTGCCGCGTTTCATTGGCTTCTTCAACCGCGTAAGGCGGTAACCCCTCCGGAGCTGTTGCTTAGCCATCACCTAGGGTACGTTGTATTACGTGGCGCGTTTACCATGGACAGATGACTGGACATCACGGCCTTGTATGCTGGGGGAGCAATTTTTCCCGCGCCTCCGGGAAGGCGTGTCGACATTGTAATTTGGCCATAATATGGGCTAGCTATTAGTGGACACTCACTCCTGCCGCAAATGCGTTTTATGTCCAGCTAATATCGAATAATCAGTATATGGCGAGAATGAATAGCAGTTAGACAATGTTCCCGTTTTTCTGCACCTTATTAATTGCTACTGGGGATATTCCCAGATCAAAAACATCATTTACAACATGTACTTGTTAATCAGTTTGTCACAATATTTACAAAAGTCCAAAAGTCAGCAACAGTGGCGTCCTTTGAAGGAGGCCCAATGAAAACGGGGGAATGGGTGCCGTGACCATCCCGTGAGGAAGATATGCCGACTGGAATGTCCAGGACAGGTGTTTCCCTGGATGCGGATTCCAGCTATAAGATTTAATCATGTTTATCATTCCAATTCAAGTTTGTTTCAATTTCCATCTTTAAACATAAAAACATAGCATTTTTCAATTAATCATCTGATTAATAGATTGTCCTAAACTATGGGGGAGGGGGAGAAGCATTTTAAGCCTGAACGTGATATCTGGGAAGGCGGAACTGGTCATGTGACCTGCCGGGAGGTAAGACATCACAACGCAGAGTTACAAGACAGGAAGACTCAGAACTTGGGTTCCCTACCTAATGCTTTATTTGGACCTAAAGTCTACAGTCCCTACCCGCATTTTGTTAAATTATGACGGGGATATCATAAAGAACTCCAAAAAACCGCAAAAGCATAATTTTTTTTTTTTTTTTATTTTTTTTTGCCATTCTTTGGTTTATACTACTGCACTCAGGCGTTGTGAAGGCAATGAATTATTACAAGATCTTTCCTAGTAATCAATCTATATAAGATATACATGTATAATTTAAGACTGAAATTGTGGCCATCGTCTTTGGCAGATTCTTTTCGCAGAAGCAGTCGTCGCATTCTGAGAAAGATTTCTGGTTAACAAGAGGAGTGTCTCGACTGACCGACTGCATTGTACGGGGATTCATCAATATCAAGTTCACGGGGACATCTTATACGTTTGACTGTAAAGCATCGTTGGCAAGCAGCGCGAGTCTCCGCATTGGTTACGCTTCCTTGTGTGGTTGTTATATGGGCATTTTTTGAATCCTCAAATTATGTTTCAAAGCTTATCAAACAAGCGATGCGGTTTCTGATACATATTCTGGGGCGCAATCTTTAATTGGGTATCACAATCGCTTATTCGCATTCAGAGGATGACTATCTCTCGCACAGTAATGTTATGCCATTTAGTGCAGAAGCTATCCATAAGAAGTTGCAGTTCTGGTTAGAATCTGTAATTCCCGCCTTGTTCGCAACAATAGTGTCAGCAAATTTTGGCACCCCTACATGCCCAAGGAAGAGGAAGTTTTGGGTAGTGCATGACTGCTTCCTGAAATCCAGCTTACACACAATGCAATGCGTCCATCTCTGTAATGAAAAATACGGAGGAGCTACCGAGAAGTAACATGTATCCCAAAATATTTCAAGTTTCATGGTATCATTAGGTATTCCTGTAAAACTGTAAATAAGCTGTTGTCGCTTATTAAATAATTGTATTTGATTTATTCATGTTTGATTTATCATATCGATTTCTAATAGCTTAGTAGCCAAACGAATTTACCGAAAATGCAACTACAAGTAAGGTTACGGGTGAACCTATTGATCTGGTCATAGGAATTGTAATGTGGAGGGGCATTCTATAAATTATTACTTTGTGCGTTGAGGACTTTGGAATCGCCACATGATACAGGGTTAACCCAATTTCAGCTTTGAGTCACGAAAACGTACAACGAAATGCAGTGTACAATGTATCGGGCAACGCAAAGATTCAGGACCCAAACATATAAACTGTTTGTGGTATATATTTGAAGGACATTACGAATACTAACAAGGACACCGCGGGGGGGGGGGGGGTGTTGACACAAAAATCTCGAATTATAACCAAGCAGTAATTCTGACTAACCGTGTATTTGAAGGCCCCAGAATCTTTCCGCTCTGCCCGAGTGGCTCGTCCCGAACCCTCTTTCAAATGCGCGCCCGGCCATTGGTGATTCATCGTTTTCAGAGTTGAATTGATGTTCTACGCATGTTTATTACCATGTACAAGATTTTGATAAGTTTATTCAATTTCATTAAATTCTTATCTATATGTTCCAATTCAAATTATGTAAGTTTATCATCATTCTATCTCTTTTCCTCCATTTCTATTCCTGTTTTTTTTATCCCAACTGTTAAGTTAGTGTCATATTGTTTAACATTGAATGTTTGATACGCTCGTGCATGGCGTTTATCATGGTATTGTTGTTTATGCAACAGCTGGTGTATTTTTGTGGCACGGTGGAATAGACGAGCCATGTGTCATATGAGTTAAAATACATTTAGAAAGTTATATGGAATTTTCTAGTGAAAATACCTTTTTAATCCAATTACCCAATTTAGTTTTTCAAACTACGAAGCTTGGAAGATATGTAACAACTTATTGTTTATGTGTTTTGATTCGAATAAACATTTACTATCTATCTATGTTTAAAGCCTGTTTTCCAGAACATCTAAGCATTTTAAACAGAGTAAAATATAAAACCGACCACTGTTTGGTATAAACCCCGTCCTTCTATAATATTTGGCGCAATTGTGATCACTGATAGTCAAAAATTTCTGTTACATCCATAAAGGGGTTCGCGTAAAGGATGTGCTTATTGCACGCATTGTTACGTCCATAAGGTTTACGCGTAATGTTTACCATTTATTTTTGTAAGTCCTCGAGATTTCATTCCGTTTTTTAAAAAATATCCTCGAAAAGCGACACAAATCAATGTTTTACGTCTGGTTTCTCAGGCCTAAGCTGTTCCATTTTCAACCGATATAGATAAAACCCGTTCACTGTGTTTGTATTAATAGCCTGTGTCGATTCTGGAGAGGAATTAGAACAAAAACTGAGGAGCCGTTATACTAAACATAAATACAACAACTATCTGCGCTTAATTATGGTAGAGATTAAGGGCAATTGAAGAGCAATACTCGTTATTTTGCAGCTTTTTACTGTAATACTATTCTTAAATATCTGAAATTAACATGATGGCTCACAATGAATTTTCCTACTATCTCTCCCACACTTTCTCTTTAACAATAGATTCCCTTATGGAATCCCTAACAAGATTAAATTTGGTTGGCCAGCATAAACGGCATTCACGGTATTCTATTCGCCTTCTATGTTTTTTATAATGTATTTTTTTTTATTTTTTTTTTTATTTTTTTAATTACTTTCTTTCACCTGATGATCTGAATAAGATTTTAAAACGTGTTGCAGTTTATAAGCGATCTAAGGGATTGGAAATACTCTTAATTTATCGCAGTATATTTTTCAGAATTGATGATATTTAAAACTATATAAAAATAACTTATGCATTTGAATGCGATAAGGCCACTATACATAAAATTTAATATATTCAAAACTCCTTCGCCTAACGCAAACTAAAAGTAACAGGTTTCTACTCTTTGGAAAAAAAAAACAATTCGCAGAACTGGGCTCAAAAAAGTTTCAAAGACATTTAGAGGATCTAGAGTTAAGATCTAGCTCTTTGGGCTGCGCAGCCTCTCTGACAAAAGGGACAAAAATCATTTAGACCTATACGCGAGCCGAAGACGCGAGCCGAAAACCTTTGGAGCTTTCTGAAATGAGGCAATAATGCACTATATGATCTAGAGTCCCTATATCATGATATTGCAACTTTGTTACTCTCAAAATAATTGTGGGCATCTTGATTTTCAGATATTCCGCGATTTCCTGAATTATTTTACTTCTAGAAATTTCTATGAAAATAAACGAAAATTTCCGAATTTTGGGGAAGTGTGGAAACTGCAGGGTAATTAAAAATAGCAGCTGTTAAAATTTTAAAGGTGAATGAGAACACGAATATATTAAGCATTAGGGAGATTTTGATTTCATAGATGGAATAAAACTCAAACCCTTAAAATAGGAGTCAATATAGAGTTACAACAAAACTGTAGAAACAAAAAACACATATTTTGGTGAAAAGGATAACTTCCTGCAACTCTAATAGATATAAAAATCATATTCAATAATGGGGGATTTTGCGATTTTGCTGCTTGTATTAAAAGACAAACGACCCTGGCATGACAAATTGAGTAAGACATTAGGGGCCTAGCTATAAGTCAGTATTTTGGCCGTGGAGCATAAAAAGCTTCAACAACAAATCCTACTTGTGGAGGTTGTTATTGTGCTCAATTTCATCTTTATTTAAATTGTCATCTTTGGAACAATAATCTTTGAATTTGTTCATTTTCTTAGAACTAAAGTCTAAAGATCAATTCACATTCTTGATCATCATCAAGATATTTCATGAATTTTTCTAGTTTTATCTGTATAAAAAGAGGGCCAAACCCACAACGTAGATATGCGCTGGATCGATTGAGCTGAGCTTGAGAAGAAATTCTTAAATTCCTCTCATCCCATGCGTTAATACCAACTTAAATTGATGGATCGAGGCCTAACTGTTAGACTGTAGATTCTAGATCTAACGTTAGGTCTAGCAGTAACTATAGACAGCGCTGGCGCCGAAGGCGACAGCGCTGTAGAAGGGATTTGTTCATTTACGTTGAACATTGATGGGTGACCTTTTTGAAGGGTCGACCCGGAAATAGAAAAAAATCGCTGTGCTTTTGAACAGCAGCGCCTACGGCCCGCTAGAGCCGCCTGCTCTAGCCGCCTAGCTAGCTTGCTAGCAGACGGCGCTCGCGAACGGGGGTCTCTATCGCCATGTACCGTACCTGCGATATGAACACAAGTTACGTGTTTGGAACTGATTTTTGCCTTCAAGTATCAATCACTCATTGTTATGACAACATAAATATGTGGAAGAACCTATCTGCTCTTGTATTCTTGGAAGTTACATAAATTCAATGTGAGTATCATTTTTTTTAAAATATATTACTTGCGAGAGATTCAGGGTAGATCTATATCAGCCCCACAACTAATCATCCGTCAGTTCCCGTCGCTTCGCGACGGGGACTGGTCAGTTTAGTCTAGCAGTAGAGGTCTAGATCTATAACAGTTAGGCTAGATCGACAATGTAAGGCTATTGAATTGTGAGACCTCACCTGCCGCAATTCTGGCATGAACAATGATGATATTGCTGGCCTATCTGGCTTGTTCCGGGGTAGAGTCTGCTTACTGTTGCTGATCCGACATGGCTCTATCTATATCTCCACTCAAATTCAAAACGGTGGTACCGGTACGACCTGCAGTGCAGCAGTGCTCAGCTAGCATTGCTCTAGAGTGATTCGGCTACCAGCCAAGGTTCCTGGTCCATTGTATCTACATTTATCTTCCTCCTTCTAGATCATAGCTCTAGATCTGCAACGCTTAGTTGCTAAGATTTCCCCGGCAGTGTTCACGTCCGTTTCAGCCGTAGACTTAGCCTTAGGCGTAGAGAAGCCTATACTATAGGCTATCTTACTTTCTGGTTTCCAATTTAAAATCGGTGATTCATTTCCAAAATGAATCAAACATCAGACTTTGCTTGGTAAATACTCCTCGTAATGCTAGTAGAAAACAAACTAGATCTACGCCTGGCAGTTCTTGTTATTAAAATAATGTATCCAGATAAGAAAATGGTATTAAGACAGGTTAACAAATTAGCGTCTTGTATCCCCCAGTACTAAGTTGAGAATGAATGCAAACTTCTAAATCAAGCGCATACGTGGCGCGTAAGCGTATGACGCTGAAATCGTTCGCCGCGTTTCATTGGCTCTTAACCGCGTAAGGGCGGTACCCACGGAGCTGTTGCTTAGCCATCACTAGGGACGTTGTATTACGGCGCTTACCATGCAGTGACTGACCAATCACGGCCTTGTTGCTGGGGGAGCAATTTTCCCGCCTCCGGGAAGGCCGTGTGCATTGAATTTGGCCATAATATGGCTAGCTATTGTGACCTGCATCCTCCCGCAAATGCGTTTATTCGCTAATTCGAATAATCGTATTACCAGGCTCAGTAAGGCGACTCTGAAAGGCGCTCGCAGCATTCAAGTATTATTGATAATATAACATCATATAATATAGCTAATTCCCAAATGGAATAAAGATTAAGAGACCACAGTTATATTGAATTACATGTCGATTGATTATCCCATAATCTCTTCTTCGACATAATAGGAAGATTTAATATCATTGTTATTTTATTTTTTTTTTTAATCGAGGAGGAAAAAATCGATGCATTCAAAGATATTGATTAAAAAATGAAAAGAATAGTAATAAACCATAATTGAAAAAAAAACTTCCCGAGATAGATTAGACGCGTTTGGACGACCAGAGAACGACGAGGGAACGAATAGAGAACGACAAGGGAACGAACATCCAACGCGCATAACGTTCACACTGCTAATGCCCAGCGCATACAGAACCTATTGATAAGTGCGTTGTTACGCGCTAGAAAACGCTAAAAACTGTGAACGTGTAATAAATTATGAATTTATCTCAGCGTACATTTGCGTTCAGACAACGACTAATTGCGTATGGTTAACGAGTAGCAACGTTTTCGAACGTACACACCAAATTCCAAGAACGCTGGTCAAACGTTAGCTCAACACGCCGTAGTGTGAGGGCACCTTTATGTTATTCATTGTTTTTCTCTCTTTCTTTATGTTATTCATTGTTTTTCTCACTTTCCTTATGTTATTCATTATTTTTCTTACTTTCCTTACATGTTATTCATTGTTGTTGTCACTTTCTTTATGTTATTCATTTTTTTCTCTTTTTCTTTATGTTATTCATTGTTTTTCTCACTTTTCTTATGGTATTCATTATTTTTTCTCACTTTCTTTATGTTATTCATTGTTTTTCTCACTTTATTTATATTCATTGTTTTTCTTACTTTCCTTATGTTATTCATTGTTTTTCTCACTTTATTTATATTATTCATTGTTTTTCTCTCTTTCCTTATGTTATTCATTGTTTTTCTCACTTTCTTTATGTTATTCATTTTTTACCCCTTACGACAACCACCCCCTGGACAACTACCCCCTAGGACAACTACCCTCCAGGGAAACTACACCCTAGGACAACTACCCCTTAACACAATCACCCCTAGGACAACTACACCTACGGCAAGTACCCTCCAGGGAAACTACACCCTAGGACAACTACCATCCAGGGAAACTACCAACTAGGACAACTACCCTCTAGGACAATCACCCTCCAGTGAAACTACCCCCTGGGACAATCATCCCCGACGACAACTACCCCCTCGGACAACCACCCTCTGGATGACTATCCCCTAGGATAGATTACCCCGACCCGAAAATTTCCAGACACTTTTTTGTTTTTACGCCCTTTTCATCTTCTTTTCTATTTTTTTTTTTTTTTTTTTTACATATATTTCGTTGTTTATCCTTCTTTCATCTTCTTTTCTATTATATCTTATGTATTTCTCCTATTTTTTTCTCTTATTCAAAAATAGGAGAAATTGTGGGATATATTTCGCGTTGAAATCTGTTTGGGATTTTTTTTTTAAATAACTATCAACAAAATTAATACGCTTCATTTTAAATGATTCGACGAGAAAATAGGTTCATTATCTTTAGCAACTTTTCAGCTTTCCAAAAATACCCCAAACATAGCATTTCAATTTTTATACCAGTCAGGAGCTAGCTAAATGTGCAGTAAATACAAAATTGTTTCAATTACTGCGATCTGATTGGCTGCATGGCCTGATTTTGAGTGTTATTTGATTGGTTGATGCGAATCTCACCACGCACCAAAGGTCGCTGGGCGGTCAGGTAACGGCTCCCACGTGTTTCAAAATCCCCGCTCGCATCAATCTTTGATTCAGGCAGCCAATTAGAAAGCCGCATTTATTCATATATTTTGGACTTGCTTTATATTTTGCTAGCTCCTGACTGGTATAAAAAGTAAATAATATTGAGAGTTAGTACGTTTTAATGCTAGGCTTTTTTAAGATGATACATATCTCAAAGCGACCGCAAAGCGCGAGCCGAAATTTTGAGATAAACAACCTGAAAACAATTAAGAATGCTTTTTAGCGTTTTTGCTGTAGGGGTAGGTTTAAGAGGGTCAATCGGCTCAAATCAGTTATATTTTTCCAAATATTTTTTTTCTTTTCATTTTGCTCAATTTGGCGCCCCTCTAAGGTCAGTTCGGCGCCCCTTCGAAGTTATTTTGGCTTCAATGAGCACGTGAGACTAGAAAACCTATTTTGTCATGTATGGACTAAAATTTGAATTTTCACTTTTATTAAACAGCACGATTGTTTTGGGGGAGTACCTTGGAATTTATTTTCACAAAAATCCCGATGTTTCACGCCTCACTGGGCACAAGATACAAGAAAATCAGGCAAATTAGAAGAAAGTTTAGGGCTCCATCACGGTTCAGTGACTTACCGAATAAGCAATTTGAATTGAGATCATGTTAGTTTGTGACCATCTTGAGCTGTGTGTCAAGTTTCATGGAATAACTCATGGTAGAATGAACAATAATCATCAATGCATTTAGCAGGGGCGGATCTAGGTTTTTTCCAAGGGGGGGGGTTGAGGGGATGAAAAAAAAAAAATCTTGCGAGCGGAGCGAGCAAACGAGCGCGGAGCGCGAGTTTTAGACAATCCCCGATTCATAGGCCTATACTGACCTAAAACGAGGAATTATTTAAACAATTTTAGAGTTGGAGTTATTTTGTGCATTATGATAGGCAGCGAGCGCGAAGCGCGAGCCGAAAATTTTGGGTTATAAAAGATATATGGAATAAATAAAGGGGCACTTTTTTAGTATCAATTAATTTTTTAAAAGATAATTGTGTATTGCAGACCCTATTAAGTATCTGCGAGCGCGAAGCGCGAGCTGAAAATTTTGAGCTCAAAATTGAAGTTATTTGTGCATTATGATTGAGTATCAGCGAGCGCGAAGCGCGAGCCGAAAATATTGGGTTTTAAAAGATATATGGAATAAATAAAGGGGCACTTTCTAGTATTAATTATTTAGATAATTTAGATAATTGTGTATTGTAGACCTTATTAAGTATCTGCGAGCGCGAAGCGCGAGCCGAAAATTTGAGTTATTTGTGCATCATAATTTAGTATCTGCGAGCGCGAAGCGCGAGCCGAAAATATTGGGTTTTAAAAGATATATGGAATTAATAAACAGGCATTTTCTAGTACTTTCTATTTGTTCGCCCACCCTCCTCTCCTCCCCCCCCAAAAAAGAAATAATAATAATAATAATGATGATGATAATGATAAATAAAATAAATACATAAATAAAATAAAATTAAATTACAAGTTAAAAAAAAAGATAAGATTAAAAAAAAAAAAAAATGGTCCTCAGATTTTTTTTGGGGGGGGGTTGCAACCCCCCCAACCCCCCCTCTAGATCCGCTTCTGTTTAGGCCAAACTTCACAATTGTCAGATAATGATAGCCTCCCCCATTGACTTTGTGTACAGAGGTTTAGCAAAAAGTGACATTTTGCATATGAAGAGCTTGGTTCCAAAAGGGACTAAATCCACTTTTTACCAAAATTGATGTTTTTGTTTTAAAATGCTCGTTTCCCACATGGGAATAAAATGCACCATATCCCAATTTGAAATTCCAAATGAAAAAGTGAAAATTTTAAGGTGCAAAATCATGTTTCATTCCAAAAGGGACTAAATCCAATTGACCAATCAGAGAGCAGTATTGTAGTACAATGCCGGGGAGAATGGCGTTCCTGGGGCGCGCGCACACAGTTCACACACAGTCTTTGGCTTTTACCTGTTGTGCTTTTTGAAGATCTACAAATTGTCTTAAAAATAACATTTTGTTGATTATCATGGAGGAACAAGGAGGAGAACTTGTAGACATAACCAATCATCCTAGGAAAAGGAAGTGGAATGAACAAAACTGGTCTAAAAAGCAGGCGAAACTGCGAAGAAACAGCGGTGATGGTGAGTTGGCTTTCTGTGAATTTGTGCAGTCCCATTCATGTATTTTGTAGTCGGTAATTTTACCTTCCTTAATAAAGACATAGATTCTAGGCCTAGACTCAAGTTAGATCTACATAAACTTCAAACATATTCTACAGAACTATTGCATAAGGATGGTTTGTAATTTTTGAAGATGCAAAAACACAGATAATATTAATAAACAAACACGATTCTTAAACCAAGGCAAATTAAGTGAGATCTATGTTCTAACTTTGATGAGTTTAAGTTTTTAGTGCACGATGATTGTCTTCGACAGGCTGATTGCGTATTTCAGCGCCCTAATACCATAGTGCGCTATGAACTGAACAGTACGTTGCGCAAAGATAAAGAGAGGTCACAATAGGACTAGGAGACAAAATGGATGTACATTTTTGTATGCCTTGTGCATTACTGGTTGTAGAATTTTCTTCTGAGTGATTATGGAACATGGTCTTTTATTATTAGAACTTTGTTAAATTTATGGTGTGTTAATATCAATACGAAGTGTATTAATACCTAATCATTAAGCAATTTTTTTTTTCCAGTAGAATGTAACTTGACATTCATTTCAATTGATATAACCGTAGCATGTATGTTGAAAAAAAAAATGTAATCATCTCCTTTTATTCAAATTTTCTTAGGTAAGTAACCAACGATAGGATGCCAACATCCACGGCGAAGTTACTGCAAGGTGACAAGGCTGACATGACTTATACAGAGACTCTGATAAAGTGAGACAAGACACGTTCATCATGTCCAACATCACACTCAGTCCTATCATCTACCGCCGAACAATTGGACAAGTCCGGAGGGAGAGGAACTACAGCCCAACATTTAAGGTAACTAACAAATAGAATGCTTAAGCAATATGTATGATGCTGTATTTAAGCGTAAGCATTGTCTTAATCATAATTATCAGTCAGAAATTACATGTATGTGCCAAACATTCCCCACTTTTCATTATCATGTTTTAATCCTTAAGTATAAATGTTTTTGACTTTGTATATGGTACATGTAGTTCATTTTTCATAAAGTGTACGTATGAACATGCATTATTAATTTCTTTTGTTTTCTTATCCTCTTAACCACAGATTATGACACAACAAGGTGACCATGTGGAAGTCTGTGCAGCCTCGTTCCAATCAATTCTATCCGTAGGCAGAAAACGACTCACGAACCTCATGAAATATGCTTGGGAAAGTAGCCAACAACTCAGGCCAGAAAGAAGGGGCGGAAAACGAGGGAATGACACATTTACGGAGCGGAATGAACGCATTCGGGCTCACATCAAGTCTTTCCGATGCCATGCTTCCCATTATGGACGAACAAAGACACCTCACAAGCGATACCTACCGAGCACTCTGAGCATCAGACGAATGTGGGAACAATTCAACGAAGAAAACCCTGAACACTGGGCAAAGTATACATTATACAACAGTATCTTTGTAAGGGAGTTCAACCTTGGTTTCGGAAATCCAAGGACTGATGTCTGTTCAGTTTGCACAGGATTGAAGGCCAAGATATCGATTGAGACCAACGACGATAAGAAGAGAATTCTGGTAACAGAGCTACTTGTGCACCGAAGTCGATCGAGGAAGTTTTATGATCTCCTCGCTACAAAACCAGATGCCTCAACGTTGGTACCATCGTTTGACCTGATGCAGAATCAGGTGCTCCCTACGTCTCCTGTGGGCGAGGCCTATTATGCCAGACAGCTGTGGCTCTACATGCTTGGGATTGTAAACCACAAGCCAAGTGGAGATAAAGATGTGCCAGACACCCAAGAGCATGACGATATTCATTTCTATTCCTGGGGGAGCAGGAAATGGGAAGAGGAGCGAATCAAGTTGCGAGTGCCTTAAAGCACTTTTTGGATAACCGCTTATCCAGGGATCCGTCAATAAAGAAGGTAATTCTGTTTAGCGACTCCTGCGTTGGGCAGAACAAGAACTTTGCTGTCCTTGGGATGATCAATCTTCTATCCACTGAGCATCGTGTGGAAATCGAACATATTTTTCCTTTCCGTGGACATTCTTACATGCCTGCTGACAGAGCCTTTGGTAGGGTTGAGCGACGACTGAGACGGATTGAGACAATACTGCTACCCTCTGACTATCTTGCTGAATTCGCGACAGTTGGTCAAGTGTATGTACACGGCGTTAATTGGAATGCGTACGAAGTGAAAGAGGCAGTGGAGAGGGTCATACGTCGACCAGCAACGTTCAAGATCACAGAGGCAAAGCGGATCATCGTACGGCCATCACCTGCACCAGTCACCGTTTGTACTTTCTACAGTGCACCCGGTACCCAGCACACCTTGTTAAAGAGAAGCAGAAAATGGTCAACAATCGAACTTCAGCTATTACCAATGGAAAGCTGTGTCAAGCTCGCAAAAAAGAAGGATGTTGAAAGATTGCTAGGTGCAATTGGCTTCGCTCTGAACGAGAACGTGGATCATGGCATTGGACCACCTACGTACCCCTAGACTGTCACTCAATTCTACAGGCCGATATGTGACATTGGTGATGCAATGGATGTTGATGTCGATGTTGAATCTGAAGACGAAGCAACAGTAGCTGCGTACGAAGATTGAGATCTGTGTACCTAATTAGTTTGCTCCATACCTAATATACTTATTTGTATTATTCTTTTATCAATAAATTTATTTTACCTGTCATTTGGCTGTTCAGTGGCTTTCACTCCACTTGAATCGTTCAAATTGTTATCAGCTTTAACACCATCATAATAGTAATAAAGAATGGCTATTGTACATAGTTTTAATGTTATGATTACAGAAAGTAGAACATGTGTATTAATTTAATGTTGATTAATAGTAATGACTCAGACTAGAGATGTCATTGGATAGGAATCTTAAAAATCATTAAAACAAAGTGCCCATAATCATAAATAATTTTTCAATCACTTGAAAGATTAAAAGTTTAAAATTCAGTTTCACAGTGATCTTTGCTCCTTATTATTCATGAATGAATTCATTCTTATCCGGCATAAATGATTTCCAGTTCATCGTATCTTGTGATACTTATTATGACTTTTAAAACTCATCGTTTCCGAGATTCAGAGAGAACAGTCCTGAATCAGTTTTTTACAATATAATCTGCATTTAAAAGAATAGTGATAATAAGATATTTATTTCAATCAATTATTATTGTATTTATTTATATTACTTGTCGATTGGTTGTACAGTGGTGTCGCAATCACTCAACTTGAACACTTTGGAATTGTTATCAGCTTTTACACAGTCATAATACATTGTAGTCACAAAGAGTCCCTATTGTACATTGATTAAAATTTGTTATGATTAAAGAAAGCAGGAGATTTGTATCAATTAATGATAATAATAATTTCTTAAGTAAGAGAGACAACAAAGTGCGCATAATCATAAATAACAGTTCAATCAATTAAAAGATTCAAAGTTCAATGTCACAATGGTGTTATTCTCTTGTTCATTCATTTCTTATCTGACATAAAAGAATTTCTTATTAAATGTATAAAATTTGAATATTTTGGTCTTTCTTGTGATACCTATTATGAATTTGGACATGAAGAGTGTTAGAAGTTCTGATTGTGGGATATGTTCTGGTTATGTGAATTCTACATTCTGTAAGTGTTTCAGCGTAGATGCATATCCGTGTGATTACTGTTTGTTAGGGGGTGTCAGACGGTCATCACTTGAATTAGACTCCCTAATCAGGTTTTTTTTTAAAATCATTTTCATGAATGTTCCGCTTTAATGTGAATCTACTTAAACTTACAACAAAGAAAAATGCATTATGGGGGCACCCCCCCCCCCCCCCCGAGGCGCATACGTATACGCCAAGGGACTGTAATGCTGCAAATCTTACTAGAGCCCTTTTACAATCATGTAGAATAAAATAATTTTCATTTAAGTGGCTGCATTCACAGGAAAACAGTTTTGGAATTGGGTTTGTGTGAGTTGGTTGATGAGGGTGCATGTGTGGGTGTGTGTGTTTGAGAACGAGGGAGTATACAATATACTGTACCATCACTTTTAAAGTCTTGGAAGAAAAAATTAAATCATGAAAATTCCATTAAAAAATAAATAAATAAATAATATGGGGACAAAGCGCTTTTACGCCAGCCCCCCCCCCCCGGCAATCCATATGGACTGTAATACACAAGTTTGAAGTTTAAGCCTCCTAAAATGGTATGTTGAGGGATTAATACAAAGACAAACAAGTTTTGGAATGCAAATGTATAATAAATAATATTTTTATTCCAAAAGGGACTAAATCCGTTTCATTCCAAAAGGGACTAAATCCATGAAAATAATTTTTTTGAAAATTTATTAAAAATCAGAAAAACGTCACTGATTTTTTTAGATCACATTTTCTTGGACTATAAGTATACCTTTACCAGATTTACCACACTTGAGATGTTTTGTTGAAGGGAAAGCAGTGTATTAGAAAATGTTGATTTACTAGGAAACCTCTAAAGTGGATTTAGTCCCTTTTGGAAACAAACTCTTCATATTTTCATTGTTAATTTGTGTCCATTTGACTTCGAGTTATTCCGTGAAACTTGACAAACTTAGGTGGTCACCAACTAAAATGATCTTGATTCAAATTGCTTATCCGGTAAACGGCGCCCGAAACTTTCTTCTCAATTGCATGATTTTCTTGTATCTTGTGCCTAGTGAGGCGTGAAAAAATCGGGATTTTTGTGAAAATAAATTCCGAGGTACTCCCCCAAACAATCGTGCAGTTTAATCAAATTTTATTCCATACATGACAAAATAGGTTTTCTAGTCTCACGTGCTCATTGAAACATAAATTTTTTAAACACGTGTCATAGGATCATTCAGACATGTCCAAAGGATCTAAACATAACCCAAAAAATGTTATTGAGATGATTTTTAGTGCCTAAAATTACTGCAATGCCTCATCATTATTCAAAAATGGCCTATTTTTATTTGTTTTATGTGTTCATTCAATCGTGAATTGTTAGCAAAAGTCGAAATACACTTCCAAAACAAAGACCCAATTATATTTGATCGAATATACGGTAAAACACCTATTGGTCTACAACCTATTGGTCCACAAGCCAGTACGTCTACCTCCATTCAGTCTAAACCCTAATCGTCCACTAACCATTTGGTCTAAACCCAATTGGTCCACCCACCACTCGTCTACATCCAATTGGTCCACTCACCAGTTGGTCTACATCCAATTGGTCCACTCACCCACTCACCGTGTGGTCTACATCCAATTGGTCACTCACGTGTTGGCTACATCAATTGGTCCACTCACCAGTTGTCTACATCCAATTGGTCACTCACCAGTTTGTCTACATCCAATTGGTCACTCCACCATTTGGTCTCATCCAATTGTCACATCATTTGGTCTACTCGATTGGTCCACCACCACTCGTCCATCATGTCCACCTCACAGTTGTCTACATCCAATTGGTTCCACTCACCAGTTGGTCACATCCAATTGGTCCACTCACCAGTTGTCTACATCCAATTGTCCACCACAGGTGGTCTACATCAATTGGTCCACTACCAGCGGTTGTCTACTTCCAATTGGTCCACTCACCAGTTGGTCTACATCCAATTGGTCCACTCACCAGTTGTTCTACATCCAATTGGTCCACTCACCAGTTGGTCTACATCCATTGGTCCACTCACCAGTGGTCTACAGCCAATTGGTTCACTCACCATGGTCTACATCCAATTGGTCCACTCACCATTTGGTCTACATCCAATTGTCCACTCACCAGTTGTCGTACATCCAATTGTCACACACCATTTGTCTACATCCAATTGGCATCTCAGCTACTTCCATCACTTGGTCTACATCCATTGTCCACTCACCGTTGGTCTACATCCAATTGGTCCACTCACCAGACCATTGGTCTCACAACCAATAATTGATCCACTAACCATGTGTTGTATCAATTCTTCAATAGGGGAGGGCAGACAAAGTATTTTATCAAAGTCGCTCGATCGATCAGTAACAGGTACATTTTAAAGTGGGGGCTACGTGAAAGGCGGGGGGGAGGGGAGGGGTGTGGAGTTGATGCAATTTTTTCCGGAACTGTCGGCCGTCATACATCAGCCGTAGGGGTCAATCGCTGGTATAAAAATGTTCTTTTATTCCTTTTACTTTTTGCTCAATTTGGCGCCCTAAGTTAATGTTATTTGGCGGACACCGAGCCCCCCCCCCCCCAGATACGTGCATGTGTGATTTATTACAGTTTTTACCTCTAATAAGATAATTTTGTATGCTTCAAAATGTCATAGTAAGTAAATGGAGCGGGAGTTGTTTTTATCGATTAACCTGAAAAGTGTGCATTCTAAGCTTTTTTTGGCTATGCTATAAAGAAAAGAATATTTATCTCATAAACAATGCAAGCGGGATGCGCAATTGAAAATATGCCACAAAGCTTAATATTTTGAATGCTATCCTGCTGGAAAGAAACACTCATTCACATTGTGAAAACAGTGTGAAAACATAGTTCACACTGTGAACACAGTGTGAAAACACTATCCACACTGTGAAAAGGTGATTTCACAGTGTGGACACACCACAATGTGGAAAACTACACATTGTTCACAATGTGAAAATGATTTCACAGTGTGATATACCAGCTCACAGTTGGAAATTGATTTCAACAGTGTGGCCAAACCATGAAAAAAATCACACTGTGAGAAACAGATTTTCACAGTGTAATATACCAGCTCACAGTGTGAAATGATTTCACAGTGTGGCCAAACTATGAAAATAATTCACACTGTAAGAAACAGATTCTCACAGTGTGAATACTTAGGACTTATATTTCACAGTGTGAATGAGTGTGTTCTTGCCCAAGCAGGGATAACCCATCGGTTCTGCGGAAGGTGCATTTGATTTTTTATTTTATTATATAAATGAAAAAAATTCTTATAATTATAGTGATAAAATAATGATAATAATGTTGATAATATGAGTTAAAAGAAGGATGCTGTGCGACAACTTAACTTCATTTTACTGCTCAGCACTAAAGTGAGTCCTAAAGACTCAATTATTAAAGATTCACTAAGGGAGTCTTCTCACTTAGTGATCGTGAGTCTTAAAGACTCATTTGAAGTCAGTCTTTCAGCTTCAGCCATTACAAATTAGTCACGGTTTGTCTGTACAGCGCGTCCCCCCCCCCCCCAAATTTTTTTTTTTTTTTTTTCAACTCTAATTTATTAAAAAATGATTACCAACATTAAGCTTATACTCAATTAAGATTATGTACTTAAAAAGCTGCATTATTCTACGATGCTGTAAAATTTCAAATGCTTCAGTTAAAAACACAGCTCTTTCTAATATTGTCATTTTTGGCCCATTCCAAGTTTGGTCTTGGAAAAAAAAAATACTTTACGTTAGAATTTATTTAGCGCCCAATCAGAGGGATTTTTTTGGGGGGGAGATGCGCTGTATAACGAAACACTTGATTGATCAAGTGAGCCATCATGACTTGTCAGAAATAAAATTAGGCCTATATGTCTGAGTCCTCACTCCAAGTGAGTCATGAAGATATTCAAGTGGGTATTGAAGACTTACTTAAAAAGAGTCTCAGAGTAGTCAGACTCATTTTGTACTCACATTGTCCTTCAAATGTTTCGTTATGCGGACAAACGGTTGACTTTTGAGGAGATAACGCATAATTGTGGCAGTTATTACTGTTGCAGTGTACCCAACCTTGCAACAGACACTAGTCCACTCTTCAATAAAGAATCAACCACCCAGTGACGTCGATTACAGGATGATGAAGGTACTTCATCGGGATCACAAGATGACAATATAGTGATTATCGAGCACGATGTAATTGATAGAAATGTACATCCTCTCCCCTTTGAAAACGAATTATTATGTAAACCCTGTTTTATTTCATTTTTTTTCCTATTTTTCTTTTTTTTTCTTTGTAAGTACAAACCTGCCCTGCTGGAAAGAACAGAGTGTCGCACAGTGTGTTCACATAGTCGACTATGTTAAAATGCTCGAATTTAATAGTGTGTTGATGATTTCACATTGTGGTGTGCGGTTTCACACTGTGAATTTACCCGCTCACAATGTGATAATGTGGTTCAATTTTGTAATCGATCATAAAGCGATAATAATGATTTTGGGTAATTAGTCGAGTTTTAATCATGCTTCTTTTCTAAAACAGTATTAAATACTTTACACAAGTTTTTTTTTAAACAAAATAATTTGAAAACACTAGAATTAAAAAGTGCAATAAAGAAATAAGCGTGCAATTTATCAAAAAAGAATTTAACGAAATACAAACCATGACACAAATGTTTTATTAAAAATATAATTATATGGGGAAACATCTTACGTTAAATTGAAATATCCCTCAATGTTCTCTGGGCCTTTAATCCATAGAGATGGAGGAGAAACTGATGATTCATGAGCCATAGCAAAGATTAAAATGCCATGTGTTATCTTGGTTGCATCCATAGATATTTCATTGTTGGTCCACAATGTGGACAGTATGAAATTAGAGCGTTTCCTTGATGTTGGGTTTCACAGTGTGGTGTTTCACAGTGTGAGTGTTTCACAGTGTGGAAGTTTCACAATGTGAACTTCCACAATGTTAAATTGGGGCGTTTTCACAGTGTGGTCGCGTTGTTCCACACTGTTGTTCACAGTGTGATTCTCTGGTTATCCACACTGTGAATTAGCGTGTTTCACAGTGTGAATCTCCGGTTATCCACACTGTGAATCAGCGTGTTTCACAGTGTGGCCACAGTGTGAATCCCTGGTTATCCACACTGTGACCACAGTGTGGTTCACAGTGTGACCACAATGTGAAAACGCCCCAATTTAACATTGTGGAGCAGACTATGATTCACAATGTGAAACACAGTGTGATTCACACTGTGTTTCACATTGTGAATGAGTCTGTTCTTTCCAGCAGGGATGTGCTGAAAAACAAAATAAACATATCTCATCAAACAAAATAGTCGAGCACAGAGCGCAAGCTGCAATGCCTGTATATTGACTTAAAATTGTAAGCGTTTTGTATTATTATTTGTTGTTATTTAAGTAATCATGAACAGGATAGGGCTAAACTAAACAAAGCAATCCAAGCGCAGAGCAATAGCTGAAATTGTACGAACTTTTTGTATTCCTCATAAAAATTTTAATCAGGTTTAAAAAAAAAAGAAGAAGAAGTTTTCATCTTTTTCTCCCCTCCTTCCTATTTCCCTTCTTTTCCTTTTCTTTTTCTATTTCCTCTTTTGTTGCGCTGCGAATAGCAGGGGGGGGGGGCTCGTTCGGCCCCCTGAATCCGCGACAAGGTATACAGTGATTTGCTTGGCATCTTTTGTACTAATGTATGCATGTATTAATATGAGACCTGAAATATGAGCATTTTATAATAATAATAATTAAAATAAATAGGTGGGGCTCAATGTTATCAAAGCCCCCCCCCCCCCAACATAGCTCAGCCCCAACCGAGATATAGTAGGATGCCCCCCTAATTCCCATTTAAAAACTAATTTAAAGACATCTGAATTAAAAGATGTTGTCAAAAGATAACTTATACATGATATATTATAAAATATTATAAAAATAATGTCAAGAGAAACCTGAAATACGAGTGTTTCAAAACAAATTATGAGCAGAAGAGGGGCTCAAAAATATCGAAGCCCCCTGAAGCATCGGGGGGAGGGGGCTCAATGGGTGAGCTCCAATCTAGATAGTATTTCCTATGTTCCTATTTAAAAAAATATATAAAAGATGTCCGAGCGCGCAGTGGTAGCCAAAATTTTGTCAATAGAGACCTGAAATATAATGTTTTTATTAAAAAAAAAAAAAAAAAAAAAAAATGCGTGGGAGCCCATTGAAATCCCAGCCTCCTAAAATTATGGGGGGGCTTAATGATGTCTGCGTCCCTCGACCCCCCCCCCCAAAAAAATAATAATGATAAAAATATTGGTATTTAATATTATCTGTGTCAATAAGATTATATCATGTGTGGCGATCGTTCGATATCTGTACGGCATCAAAAACATTGCGGGGGTGGGGGGGGCTCAACGATATCCAAGCCCCCCCCCCGGTTCCGAAGCCTATGAGTTAGTACATGTATCCATTGGTTGTGGACCTGAAGACTGATTGGAAAGCCTTAGTAACCAATTGATGTGGACCAAAACGCCTAGAGACCGCATTGGATGTGGACCAAACGGCCTAGTGACCAATTGGATGTGGCCAACGCCTAGTAGACCAATTGGATGTGGACCAAACGCCTAGTAGGACCAGATTGATGTGGCGCAGTACGGCCGTAGAATGGTTGTGGACCAATCGCCTAGTGACCAATGTGGGATGTGGACAAACACTTAGTAGACCAATGTGGATGGTGGACAACGCCTAGGGACCAATGCGATTGTTGACCAAACGCTAGTAGACCAATTGGATGTGGACCAAACGCCTAGTAACCTATTGGTCAATGGTACCAAATGCGTTAGTGGACTAAAAGGTATCTTGGGACAATGGCTGTAGATCAAATGGAAGTAGACCAATCTAGTAGGTAGCCAATAGGTTGTAGACAATAGGTTACAAACCGAATATACCACGTCAAATCATAAAAAACTACAGTTTTGGCAATTTTAACCCAGTCTGCTCACTAACAGTGAAATTTACCATCAACATCTTTTGTATGCTTAGGGCACACATGTGGCATCTTTTTTGACAAGCCATGATGGTATAATTGTTTTATATTTGCTCGGAATCATTAATCAAAGTTGTGATAATCGCCTTGTGAACTTCAAAAATGACATTTTGCATTGAACCATTACTCACTGAAGCAATGACATGATGGTAACTTCTTAAAAATGCACGTGGTTGCTAATAAATTACCTACACCGAATATAATTAGATTTTTTCAATTCCTCCTGGTTCAAAATGATTGATATCTGAAGTGGGGGAATTACTTTTTTGTTGTGTTTATATCATGGGAAATTTAGTTTCACACAACATATGTTGCGCTCAGAAGGAGGTAAGATATCTATTTTGAAGGAAAATGGGGAAAATCTGAAAATTTGTGTAACACAAGAAATGAGAGTTGTCTTATAAACTCGGCCATTTTGAGGCGATGTGCCAATTTGAGGAGTCCCTATAGAAGGTACAGCGATACTTTTCAAACTTCCATAACTTTCTTAATTTTTTCCGATTTTGATGAAGCGTTTTCTTAAATTGCTCCTCTCGATTATACTCTTTCCTATAAAAGTTATTATTTCCATTGGTATGGTTACCTTTAACGAAGTCAACCTTCGCCAAAGTCCATCGGGATTTCATTTTTTTTTTTTTTTTTTGCTGCCAAAGATTTTGCGATGCATAGTGAGTTTGCTCTCGAAGCCTTGAAAGAAAACTTCCACCGACCATGCGCATGGTTATGTTGGTTCTAGAATTGCTAAGAATGTTCTCCAAAATGCCCGCATGCTTTCGTGATCAAATTTGATATGATGCATGTATGGTGTGTTGCTCTGCTCAATTTGTGGACAGGTGTGACGCGGACTTGTTGCTTGTCACACAATCTTGTGTGTAATTACTAAGAGATTATTTCCGAAAATAAGAGTATTTGTACTTGTTTGAATGCTAAAATCATGTCTGAAATTAAATGGATTTGATTTGAAAACACCTTTGTACACGAAGGGTCATTCATTTACTGGAGCTCTGGAAGTAAAGCAAAACAAAGACTATTTTTCTGTCCTCCATAAAGTACACATTAGTGATTTGTCTTATCATTGGTATTTTATAAGATTATATTTAAAACCGTATCAGGACTATCTCCCCCGGAGGACAACTCCCCCGGGGACAATTCCCGGAGGACAGCTCCCCCGGGAGACATAGGGTTGGGTTAGGTTAGGCGTTAGGGTTAGAGTTTTCCTCGGGGGATTGTCCTCGGGAGCTAGTCCTCCGGAAGTCCCGGGGGAGTTGTCCTCCGGGGGAGATGTCCTAGAACCATTTAAAACATGTGCATTGTTGGTAATACAACTCTACACATTGTGTAGATTTCTACCTCGGTCATCGGATTCATGCATGGCCTTGAATTGAAAACATATTGAAGTGACGTATCTGAGCTCTGAACAGTTATCTAACTATAATTACAGTAATTCACTTAATATCAAGGGTCAATGTATACAGAATTGTTGATTACATAAATCATACCTCAAAGTAAATAG
Organism: Paracentrotus lividus; assembly: GCA_940671915.1. Taxonomy (NCBI): domain Eukaryota; kingdom Metazoa; phylum Echinodermata; class Echinoidea; order Camarodonta; family Echinidae; genus Paracentrotus; species Paracentrotus lividus. The sequence continues at coordinate 66,605 of CALNVZ010001583.1, forward strand.
TGTAGTATATTTAGATATCATAATCCGACTTTGACCCAAATATTGTTGACTATGTATACAGAGCCATTGCCAATTTCGCTTCGTAAACCAACGGACTTTTTTTTTTTTTTGTCATTATAATTTGTTATCATGACTTATAACTTATGATAACGTTGTTTGGTTTCCATGGAATTTAATAGAAAACTAGTATCATGGGTATAAACAAAAATGAAATATTATCTCTGAGCCGTTATGGTACACCCACGCACCATGGACTACAATAAAATAAGCAATTTTTGAATGGTGAATACAATGACCGTTTTTGTTGTTGTTTTGTTTAAATGTTTATTTTAAACATAATCATTGGGTTTTGTCGATTGTAATTTCATTATTCCGCTGAACCATGTACACTGTCTCCTTGTCAAAATAAACTATCCATCTCCCAAATGAGCAGTGAGCCTTTTCTTTACTTTATTTCATTAATTTTCATAGTATTGTCTATCATTTTAGTTTTTTTAAGGGGGTGTTTGTCTTCTTTTATTCCTTAGAACAGATCGGTAACGACAAGATCGGTAATTGTCTTTAATACAGGGGAGACAAAGAAAAAAGGGCCTTCAAATTTGAGTTCCGGTGGGTGTAGATTGGATTACGAATGAAAGGAATCAAGAGGATGTTTCATGTTTCTCCAAAACCGTTTATAGTTTTCGTTTATACATTTTTAAACACATAAAAACTACATTGTAAACATAAATTAGTCAAAACGACTAATTTATATTAGTCCAGTCTCAGTGACTTAATTACCTCAGTCAAGACTAGTTTAGGTAAGTCATTTTGACCAATATAAACAAGTCATTCAACAAATGACTTGTTTACATTGGTCAAATGACTAACAAATGACTTTTAGGCCTACAAATGACTTATTTATATTGGTCAGAGGCTAGGCCTACGGCGCACGTATGGCAAGCCGTATTGATATATATTGTGATTTTGTGATATCATGAATTCGAATTACTGATATCACTAATTCGAATTACTGATATCACTAATT